>JAVSBS010011465.1:86832-97173 GCA_033124195.1 Coracias cyanogaster | reverse complement strand
TTAGTCTGGTGTTCTGCTCCTCAGCTCTTCCTTTTGTCTCTCCCAGCCTTCTCTTTTCACTGAGATAATAGAGGAACTGTTAGGAGATTCACAGCCTCACAAAGACCAGTCTTATAACCCATGAATTTCAGGGAGGGTGAAAAAAGTGACAAATTTTAATTGGACTATCAGTCTGCACTGATTTGTATTGGCTCACATTTTCAAGGATGTCTCTGTAAAGAAAAGGGACCTCTTATTGACATGGATGCTAAGATTAACTTTGACATTTAGAACATTTCACAACCCATATTGACTTTGTAGGTCATCAGAGCTATCTGGGGCCTGATTCTGTAACTGCTTTTATCAGCAGTTAATGGTTTCTAAGACTGAACATGTTATGAGCAGCAAATAGAAGTAGATTCACACCTAATATTAGATGTGTATCAACTGAATAGATCTGGAAGACCTTGTATTTTTTTTTTCTTTCTTTTGGAGGCATATGACCATCTTGAATTTCGCAATTAGTAAAGCACAGTTGCTCCTGGATTGCAATGTCGTTTTAGATTTCCAGTTGCTTCCATTTGTTTAAGAGGTTGTAGCTTTTATTCTCATTGCTCTGTTATGGACATTGTGCAGTTATTCTTCCCATTATAAATTTCACTGGATGATTTCAAAGCTTTCATTCTGAGATTACTTTGAAGTTCGCTAACAGTATGTGAGTAGTTTAGAGCACAATTTCTTAACTAATTAGCATTGTTGTCTATAAGGAGTACATTCTCTCTTTTCTCATGGACTTCTAATTTAGTTGCAGATCATCTCATGATGACAGCTTTAATCTATAAATTCTTACATGGTTTGAGTCAATTGGACCTCAAAAAGAAGTTATGTCCCTACTGTGATTTCAAAACCTCTGAGCTCATTAACTCTCGTCACTGTGTGTGGCATAACTCTCCTCTTCTGGTATGTGGTGGGACTTCCCATTCCCCCAGTCTATGGTACAGGCTGTCCTCAAAGCAGGTCCCCACAATAAGGCATTACAACCCTGAAGTCTCCTTCCTGCTGCTACTGGGTTTGTGATATAGGACCCTGTCCCATGATCAGATTACCTTCTGTTTCCTTAAGTTTTATGTTTAACTCCCTTCCTAAAAGTACATGTGCCCGTGTGTGTGTATAAATTGAAGTTTGCTTCAAAAACCTTCCTATTCCTGTCTCTTCTTCATTACAATGAGCAGTTAGAATAGGGGACCACAACCATGCGCAGGAGAACCCAGACAAACTCTCTACTCTGATCCTCAATGGGATAACAATCAATGTATGTAACAGGGACTCCTCTACTCAATATTCTGTGATGTCTCGCACTCTGAAGTTGTAAGTTTTGAGACTAAATACAATTCTGTACATTTAGTGTTAAAGTTATTGTGCCAAGCTTATTCTCTAACTCCAGAAATGTTTCTGTGCTGCTCAGGCTAGATCAGCATTGGCACATTAACCAGCTTTGTTCTGTATGTTTCCTGGTATGAACTGTCTGAATTGCTTGACACCTACCACATTCTCTACATTTTCTGGAGCTGGTGAATGTTAACAGCAGTTAGCAATTTCTGCACGTATGTTCTGTAATGTCAGAATTTGGGCTACAATCCTGGAGACACTTCTTGCTGAGGTCCTGGCTGTGCCACATTTGGCCCATCATGCTGCTCTAGCTTATTACCAAAGCTGAACAGATTGAGAGACTGTAGTAACTATCACTGAGAGAGGTACCCAGCAAGACAAATTCTCTAAACAGATTCTATGTTTGTGCACATGCTATATAAAGTAGAAATTATCCAGAATACATGAAACTACAAATTAGTTCCAAGCAGGAAAGTTTTAGTAGTTTTTAACATTTCTTTTAAAAAACAGTGTGGGTAACAGGGCAGATCACATGTTACTCAGTGCACAAATATTTGCCAGAATAAACCTAAATGGCATAGGTGACTGTTTTTATCCTGAGTAATCCAGAAAAATGATGATGCAACTGCAATCCATAACAGAACCAGCAAGTGGTATTGTTCTGAACATTACAAGAACAGAGGCCAAATAGCCCAAGCCAGCAGTAACATGACTGGAGGAGCTTGGAGGCAGCAACTGGAAGTATACAGCAGTACTGCCTTGTCTCTCAAAGAAGGCTAACTTCAGAAAAGTAAACCAATAATCAAATTTAAGAGTGACAAAATATTTTATTGTGTATAGTATTGTGTATTCCTGTGTATAGTAATGTGAAAAATGATATAATGATAAATTAGTGACATTGTTGTGTTTATTAGTTTCTTAATAACCTATTGGTTAATGAATAAACGCTGTAGTGTCTTAAACAGCTTATATTCAAGCCCGTAATATAAAGAAGGAAAATGGGGCTGGTGAAGTAAAAAGTAGGAAAGAAAGTAACCAGTGAAGTAATAAATTATTATAAGAGTGACTAAGTTGTAGCAGGAATGAGCTAAGGATCATCAGGACTATATTCAAATTTGCCTCCTAGCTTAGCTTTTATTTAGCTCAGATGTTTAACCTGGTATTTCCTTCAGGCAAATGTTATGAATCTACTATTTGTGTAGTATAGCTTGAGTAAGATTCAGGCTTTTGCAGCACCTAGAGGTTGGATTTGTGCTTTTTACCTAAAGCTCCTGAAGTTCCTTGCCAGTTCAGTAAGTCAGGAAGGACAGGAAAAGACCTATTTTCTTTTGGTATCTGACGTAGGTGAATTATTAACAGAAGGCATCATTGTGGGGTTAACTAAAAGGGTTTTATTAACGATTAAATGGTGACCCAAATATAATTAAATGACTGAATAGTAATCAAATGGTGATTAAACAATAATTGATTTGTAATTAAACAGTTGTTTAACAATGATTTGACAATGATTTAATGACTATTTGACAATGATGATTTAAACAATCCTTTAGAGGGTGATTTAGAGGACAGTCACACTACTAACTGCACTTCTAATAATTAATCTATAGTTTGATAAATAAATAATTTTAGGCCTAGTGTAATATGTCATTTACCTGATTGTAGACACCAGATAGTGGTAACGGGTTTCTCAGCCTTGAGGAGTAACCTTGAGAGGCGTCTCTGCTCAAGGGGAGATCACCACTCTGTAGCTCACTGCTGTACAGGGTAGCTCAGTGGGCTTGGGGGGATACAGACACCTATAGTGTAAAGTGACTGACTTGTAATCCACTCCCGCTTTGGCTTGTATGCACTTGTGCAGCTGTAGCAGTTTTAGTTTTGTCTAGTCATAGTTCAGGCTGGTACTGTTACCTTCTAAGAAGACATAGCCTAGGTTCCTTGGTTCCTGAGAAGATAACGGTCTAGCACAGTTCTCAATGCTTGTACAGCAGTGCTGATCTCAGTCAGGCCTTATTCCTGGTGATGTTTGAATCAAAACACTATGCACCACCCAGAGTGAGGGCATCGGTTACAGTATCCTTGTGTAGAAAAATAAACTTTTTTTTTTCTCCTCTGATATGCTGACAAATATTTAGAGTCTACTCTGACTTTAAATGAAGGCAGCATCACCAGGTGTGGGTTATATATTGTGTACAGGATAGCATAAAGGAAGGTTGCTTATCTTTAGTCTTAATATGACTTTTGGCCAATTACCAAGGAGCCACAATTTTTAAATGGGTTGTCAACTATTACATTTTAACAGAAAACACTTTTGTTCCTTCTGTTCACCTTCGGTATTTCAGATTTTAAGAGCTTGTTGCTTTAAACTTCTGACTACAACTGAGAAAATCAAAGTCTCTCTGTATATAAAAGCAAAGTTCCTTCTTTAACACCAATTCCAGGAGTTAGTGCCTAAGTGAAATATTGTGAGTATGTCAGCAAAATCCTGAGACCTGGCAATAAGGTTCAGCCGGAAATTCTGTACTGCAACCAAAATCAGCATAGCTTAATTGAACCGAATTCTTACTGCATCTCATTAGGAATAGTCTGCATTAGTGATTTTCCACCATTAGGTGCCTAAATACTAGAGTTTTCAGTGTGTTATAAAAACCTGGGGGATCAGACAAACAGCAGAGTACAAAGTGGACGTCTGAGCCATGCTCTGTAATTTATGCAGGTTGAGCCCCACATGAACATGGGTTTTTCTCTCCTCCTTCACATAGAGACAGAGGAGGGATACTTCAGGCTCAACCTTAAGTGGAATAAGCCCACTAAGGTGGGGGCAGAAGTCTCATATCTAAGCTTAGGGGAGACATAAATAAATGTTCTAGGAGGAGTACAGTTAGACATAAGTGTCTCCAGTGACTATATTAGAACTGATTTGGAAAAAGGTCTCACAATATCAGTAGAGGCGGATATATATTTAAAAAGATATCTCATAGTTTTTTTCTTTTCTGTAGTAGGTACAAAACCACCCAGAAAAAACGCAGCTAGATTTGGGAGGACTCTTTCTATGTCACTTCAGTCTCATCCTCATTTTTGTTTCTGCTGATGTATATTGTGATCTGTGTGCATGTAAGTTCCTTAAGAAAATGTTTTCTCAATTTTGACAGTTGGCAGCTTTATGGAATTAAACCAAACTAGCTTCCTCCAGAACAGCACTATTTTGCTTGTTTGCTGGCAACTGGAAAATGTGAAATACTTTACTTGAACTTCTAATAAAGTTTAAATTAAAATTATTCAGGTTTTTAACAGGAGACGAAACATCTTGTTGCCTTTTTTATTTCAATGTTGTATTTGCCAGCCAGCCTGATCAAGCTAACCTCATCTGCACAGTTTATATTGTTATTTTTTGAGGATTTTGGCCTTAAGACTTTACAAAAATGACACTGTTCAAATAACTGCAACCTTTCTCTGCTTAAACTATCTTCTAAGTTTAGGGTCACAAGCTTTCCAATGAATAACTAAATGCAACGGGCTTGTCATATAAAATTTCACACCTTCATGGTGCTGAAATTTTTCTAATAGCTGGGCTAGACTGGAAAATTTGCGTGCAGGTTTAGGTTGTTATACTATAGCTTACATCTTGGGCTAGGTTCTAGCTTCCATTACATTTTTACAATGCCACAGCTGTCCATACAATTGGGTGAATCTGAAGGAGCGTGGACACTCTTCAATACACTTGCGTTGTTCAACCGATGACCACATCTATCAGAGTACAACACTGACCCATGGAGGCAGTCCAGAAGTCTGCAATGAAGTGCTGCCAAGGCTGGCAGGTTAAGGGGAGATATAGTTCAAGGCTATTTTAAAATGATTATTTATTTATTTATTTATTTATTATTATTTTATTTCTCTCTCCCTAGCACACCCTAAGGATAACGAATGATGTTTTGGTCCCTGTGTATGATCTTTAGAAAGATGTAGAGATTTTTCAGCCATGCAAATGTGAAAATAACATTTTTCACAGATCTTTAAGGCTTTGACTTGGCTCATGTATAAAGCAAAGATGTAGCAATGTGCAGAAAAGATGTCATTTCCTATAGCTTTATTGAGTAGTGCCATCAATGTTCTGTTTGGAGATACAGAGGGCTGGTGGACTGTGCCGCATAGAAAACATCATTTTTCACCTCCTTATGTGTATTCCAAGTTCCTCGTGACTTCTGCAGGTAATTCTAGCCTCATTGTCTTGACTCTGTCTTGACTGGAACTCATGGTTTTAGCTTCCTGAAGTAAAAACATCTGAGATGCGAGTGTTTTTTGGGACAGGTGAAAATGGATTTTAAAAAGTTAGCTTTTACTCTCCCTTTTCCTCCCATTTGCTTTCACAGCTGTTGCTCATGGATTTGCTGCATTGTCCAAGACTGATTTTTGTTATATTTCAGGAGGCTTATGGCTGACTACGGTCACCTAGATGCTATTCCCCTTCATGAAACTGCTTCAGAAATATTCTTGTAAATACAACTGCTTTTATCCTTGATTATTTCCTCTGCCTTTCTCAAAGTTTCTAGAATGCAGGATGTTCCTACCCATTTTCTTGCATTAACCAAAAATATATATACTGAGGTCTAAAATATGCCATGGAGTTATTATGTGGATTTCAAGAGGTCCTCTCCAGAGACACCCACACAGTGATCTCTACTACCTGTAGACAACCTTTTATTTTAAAACATGCTGTTGTTGCTTGATGCCACCGGAAAAAAAAGGTTAAACCCGAGGCAAGTAGAGAGCAAAACATGATATTGCCCAGGGCCTGTTACTTGCAATATGTTTCCCATGGGACAGTAAAGGTTGAAGAGAGTTTTACAGTCTGCATTGAAGTTTCTGGTCATCTGTTTATCATTTTGCTCCTCCATGCTTCCCAGGGGGGAATTGTTTGAGTAACGATCTTGCTTTATCAATTTTACTACAACTGATAAATCTCCTGTTCCTCCAGCTTTAGAAAGTGCCAAATCATGTTTTCTCATGCTTCCAGGTTGCTTCAAAACTGGCAATAATCCCAAAAGTGGCATTAATGCATATATGCTAAACTGTTTATTTTTCTGGATATGTGTTTTTGGGAAGTATAATACCTGATCAGAAAAGAGGTGACCAGTTTCATAAGTCATGTTTGCTATGGGGAAAGGACATCTATGGCAGGTCTAGCTCCTAACAGTCCAGATCAAGGAGGCTGTTAAAACATCCCTCAGTGCCTTACTGTCTTGTATAACAGTTCAGCTTTGTGTGGAATCACAGTTTGATATATAGACAGTTAATGTCTGAGCCTTGTCACCCAACATGAAGTCAGAAGGAGCCTGGGATGAAGTCCTGGATCCCACCTCACATCTGTAATTAAGTATAATGGGAGTCTTCAGGGAACAGAGTCCTCTTGCAGCAGGGAACTGATTTTTTTGTTGTTTTTCTGGATTCTTCCTGTGAAATGTGACTCCTGTAGGATTTCTCTTTTGATGAGGAAATAGCTCTTTGTTTCTGCCCTCGTACTTCCAGCTGGAAGTTCCACAGCTTCAGTGTTATCTGACACTGAGGAGACAGATTCTTTTAGGGATCCTTGACAGAATGATGACAGCACTAAATTGTAGTTACGATCAAAGCTTTATTTTCTTAACAGAATTTTTGATTTAGCACAGAATTTTTGATTAGAATTGCACAGGATTTCTATAAACAAAATCAGTGTAACACAGTCTATAAGTAGCATAACACAGAATTTGTAATATAACTTAAGTTATGATTTCTAATCACCTAGATCCTCTGCAGACCAGGTAAGATCTTAATACATGGTTTTCTGTATAAATATAACAATCACAGTCTATGGGACCTTCAAGGCTGGTGACGAGGGCAGTAATCGGCCTGGTTTGCTTTGGACTCCCTGCAATGACCACTGCATTAGATTTCTCAGTGCAGATATGAGGGGGAAGTAGTTTTGTCAAGCAGAATCCAAGAACCCACTGGTCACATTCTTAGCATGCTCTTTATTCCTGGCTGACAGTTGTTCACTGATTGGGTTGTCCAAAGCTTGCTATCTATTTACAGCTTAGCCAAAATTAAGGAGTTTTTCAGACTTTTGATGCACCTAGATTTCTAACAGGGACAGGTTTTAAAATACCTCATTCATTCACTGTTTGATCTTGATTAATTCTGAACTTTCTTTAGCTATTTAATTTAGATTTTTACTTGAGATTTGAGCTAGTAGAGCAAAGACTGGTATTTGCTCCCTGTGGTCATTCTTTTTACATGTATGTATTTCTAGCTGCATTGTGCTCATTACTAAGGGAGCTAAGCTGTTACCAAATACTGTAGAATTCCATTTGACATCAGGCACTGTATGTCATTAAAAATAATGGGAGCTAATATACATGTATAGAGAATGGAAGATAGAAAAGTGAATGGAATAATAGAATTATTCCATTTAACATGCTTGGTATTTAGGATCATTTCAGAACTGGTGAGATTTTAGGTTTAACTCAAGCATTTTAAACAATCTTATTCTAAAGTGAATTCCCAGAAGACTACCTAAAATCTCCTTTACCACTGTATACAATGCCAAAAAGAAGGGCTCAGGGGCACTGGTTCTGTGTGGTATTCCATCTGGTATCTTCACAGACCTGAGAGACCACACAGAGGCTGACAGCATTGTCCATGAGTTCAAAATCTATTCTCAAGTGGTAATATATGCCTAAAGAATCACAGGCTTATGGTGTTAGGTTGTTCAGTGGTTTAGCTGAATAGCTTCACTGGATCTAACACTCCTTTTTCAGGAATACAGGCATGCCTCATACAAATTCCTCACAGACCTAAAAGGTGTATTATTCTGTGCCCTTCTGAGGAGCCTGAGCTCTGTTCTTCAAGGTCTTCAGAGTATCTCAGAAATAGTTCCTTAACAAGCTTGTTGTCTGCAAGCAAACAGTGAATCATCACTGAGAAGGAGCCATGGTGCTCCAGTGGCCACCCAGTCCAAAGCAGTGGGCATTGCTGCTGGTCCATGAACACACCAGGTGCAAGCAAAGGGCTTCAGGCTCCAGCAGTGTACATCTTGCACATGACATAGATCAGACATTACATTCACCCCATCCCAATATGTAACCATAATACTTTCATTGAACAGTGCATATTAGTGTTTATGTTCCAAGATAAAATTTATATGTTGTGTTATTCAGCAACAACAATATACAAGCTGGCATTCCAGGGCTACAGCTCTTGCCATTTAGGTCCCATAGGTACAGCAAGGAGACTATAAGTACATATAATCCTGCCAGTTTCTCCAGGTAAAGCAAGGGTCAGAGTGACTACAATACTTTGAACCGTAACAGTTTGAAAGACCCTTCACTGTAAGGGCAGGGAAATGTGTTTTGCATACCTGAAAGTTAATTACCTAATGCACCTCAAATGTTCCAAAATGCATGATGTACATTTTTAAATTGTTAGAAAACTCTGTTAGAAAATCTCCTTCTTAAACAGTATAAACATGTCTATGATTAGCAATTATAATTACCAATTACCTTGGTAATTCCCAAAAAAGTGTCAACATACTGGTTGGAAACTCTTAGGAAAATCAACATCTACATTTCTTATTCTCTTCAGAATATGTTTTGTTTTGATGAAAAAGACCATGTGAGAGAGCCAGTTAACTTTTCAAAGAAAAAAAAAGCACTTTATATTTGAGAACTAGCAATATTTTTATAGAACTCCTTTTTTCCTTTAAGGTACATGTTCAGCTGGAAAACATTCTGTTTGAATGTTACCACTGGATACTCTACAGAAACTGAAATGACATTTCCAATATATTTACAGAACCAAAGCACTCCAGGTTGGTTTTTATGGGTTGTTTGTTTGTTTTTCTAAGTGGATTTCTACAGGTAGTAACTACATAACAAAGGAAATAATTTTCTTTGGCTAAAATTCCTACATCAACCTCACAACCTTCAATCCATGCCATTTTCTTAATTTCATGTTAATATGCACTCTGTACATTTTGTATATAATGTGTGGCCTTTAGTACTATATCTTAAATTGCCAGTGTTTCAATAAACCAGTGGAAAATAGAGCCATTTGTAATCTGTAGGCTAAGCATAGAAATAAAATTATGCTTTAATGCAACCATGAAACTGTGGCATTCCAAAAATGGCGTATTGCAATGTGTCCTAGAGCATTAGATATCCGTTAATCTTTTAGCAGCTTTTTGCACAGGACATCTCTTTGAGCATAAATGCTTGTTTCCAAAAAGACCATGCCCTTGTCTTAGGGGGGAGGTTATGAAGACTACTGAAGAAATTTGTCAGGACACCAGATTTATTATCCTTCTCTTTTTCAAAATGTACCATGTAATCATTAATCTCTGGAAAACTTTGATTTAACATGTCATCTAAAAGATATTACTGTAGTATTACTAGCATACTAGCCAGAACGTAAAATACAAGGGTGCGAGTAGAAGGAATGTGTCCCAGATTTTCAGACTTGACTGGCTACAGTCTCCTGACACAGCAGTGACAGTGGCACCTTCCAGTTAAACGGTATCCTGTATGTTTAATTATATTATCTCCAATAGCATAATTTTCAAGGGTTAAAAAGCTGAATCTCTACAAATATAGCTTTAGAGAAGCAAATATTTTGTTGACATAAAACATCCATCACAGTAATTTCAAATGCCTGAAGCTTTCACACTGTTAAAACCATTTGACTGGAAATGAGAATCTGTAGCAAATTTAAGCCTATTGTCAACAGACTTCATTTTTTTACACAGTAGAAGGTTTTTGAAAACATGCAGGACCCACAGCTCACTGATGGAAAACAACTGCTTGTCTACCGAAGCGTCAGAGCTGTATGAGACTTGATCCCTGGAACCCTGCAGCATAGTATCTGGTCAAGAGAATTCAAAGGGAGAAATTAAAATGGCAAGCCACTACTTACTCATCATGAACTAGGAATACCAAAGTAGGGTGC
>JAVSBS010011464.1:8750-24280 GCA_033124195.1 Coracias cyanogaster | reverse complement strand
CTAGCAGTGGTAATGCTTGATGTTTAGAGTTACTACCAAGGATTGATGTGCAGACCAAGGTCACTGCTAACTCTTGGGTACCACATCAGGGGGTGGAGAAAATGAAAGGCTGCACCTGCAGGGAGGAGTGGCCAGGACAGGTGACCCTAGCTGACCAACGAGGGATTCCATCCCATATACATCATATTCAGTACAAAGCTTAGGGTTCACAAGGGTCTCGGCTCCTTTTTGTCCCTTTTTTGCCCTTTTGCCCTTTTTGCCCTTTTTCCCTCTCATCAATCCTTCTGCTGGCCTTCACTTCCCTTGGGGGCCTTCTTCCCTTCTTGGACCCTCTCATGCCTTTGATCCCAATTTGTGTGTTCCTGAACCCAGCTCCTGAACCTGGTTCCCGTCTGCTGCTGAGCCCAGTCTGGGACTTTGCCTCCACAGCCTCAATGGTGATGGTGATGGAATTGCCATCAGGGGGAGGTTGGGTTCAATACTAGTTTTGTATATATTTGTATATATCCCATTTTATTACTATTATCTTCATTAAAGCTGTTTTAGTTTTCTTTTCTGATCCAGAAGCCTCTCTCTCATTCCTTTCCTCTCCCATTTGGGAGGAGAGGGTGCCATAAGTCTCTCTCCCTTATCCTCTTTCTCTTCCTCTGTTTGGGGGTAACAGAGAGCGTCTGTTCTAGGTCTGGTAGATTGAACCTAAACCTTGACAGGTGGGACCTGCCCGTGTGGATGGTTGTGTGCTACTGAGTGTGTGTCATCTGAGATAACAACAAAAAGAGAGAGGGGACTGTCCTCCTTTAGACTACCCTCTGGTTGCACATCACTTGCCAGCACATTATTTCTCATTCTTCCTGTTCTAATTCTGTATTACATTGGATTACGTCAAATTCATAAGTACGTATCTCTGATGCCTAGTGGTTACTGCTTTTCAGTGCTTGGATGAGGAATAGAACTAAATGTCATTATCTGCTGAAAAAGATGACACACAAGAATCTTTCTTCCTCCTTATTTATTATGTTGTATACATTTTGCAGCCTTTCCAGTCTTTATGTAGCTCAGAGAAGCTTTGGATTCCTAACAGCCTTGAAATGTACAGTATTATAGTATATGCTGCTATATAGGCAGAATACAAGACACTGCATTTTAGATGTCTGTATTTTGCATTATTGTTTTTCCTCATAACTGGCCTACTTCCTTCCTCTTGCCATGAAAGCAAAGCCTTTTCTAAGTCTCCTCTTGTTTTTTTGCTCTCAGTGTTGCTTGAATTTGTATTGAAAACAGGAAAGCGGTAGAGATTCTTACGGTACTTGGAGAATCTTAAATCCCTGCAGCTCTTAGCAGAGGTCTGTGGAAGTGCTGCCAGCTGTGTTCATTCCTCTCTGCTGTGCTAGGCTTTTTTTCCTCCCTCTTCCTTGACCCAGCTTCCTATGATACCTCTTCCCTTCCCTAATTTGGGGCAGAGCCCCAGCATATTTCATTATCTTAGATATGCCTCAAGGGAGAAAGTCCTGACGTTGGTATTCTTTACAAGGCCTGCCTGGTGTCCTCCTTAACTTCCCCCCGCCTTGGTTAGGCCTAGAAAAGTCAGGACCTTGTCCTCTGAGCTTTCTTGAACCTTGGGTGCTAGCCATAAGTTCATGTCACTATGAGAGAATGTCAGAGTCTATTTAAATATCAGTGGAAATACTCCTGATGTTTTCAGAGAAGTTCAGGTAATAGCCATGAGACTCCAGGATGGGTTGTGTTGGTCAGAATTTCTTTCTATAGCAACCCTATCCAGCAAGTCAGAGGAAGGCCATGGGTCACCCTAATTTCTCAGAACACTTGCTTGCTGCTACAGTAGGCAACTACAGCAACAGTGAGGAGCTCTTTCTTGACTGATGTCTTGGGCTATTTGAAATGTAATTACCTTTTCAGTGACGGTAATATTAAGAAGTTTCACGTCCTTTTCACAACAAATACTTATTTTTTTTTTTCCATAAAGCTAGTGGCAAACTGATTCATACGATCCACGTGCACTTTTACAATAATGCCTCATGAAGCAAATATTCCCAGGCTATGCAACTTCCTTTATTTTTAATCAAGAAAATGAGAAAACATTCCTTCTCACTTTTTACTGATATTTAGCCAAATTTTTCCAGCACTACTTTATCCATATCATATTGAGAATCACATTTTTATAAAGATATCTGGGACTGGTTACATTATCCCTCAGTCAACTGCTTGCTAAGTTTTATGTATTTAACACTTTTAATTGTAGCTTATAATTAGTCACAGCATTCTGTTACTCTTCACTGAACCATTAGTAATGTTTTTTTGCTTATTGAAATGAATTTTAAAACTCTCAGCCTATTAGCCATGTTGTCCCATTCAGATTTCAACATTTGACTCGTACATTGGTGCTACAAGGTGGGTATCTTACATGTATGTTTATATTGAACTATTGAAAAAATTACTTTGCAAGCTTGGGGCTCATTTTCTCCCTGCTGTGTATCCCCTAACTATGTACACTCAGGTATTCATGAGTTTGGGTTTGGTTTAATTTCCACAAGAAGATCTTTCCCCTGCAAAAGTTTTTTGCCAATTACTTCTGACCTAAAGATGCATTTTTAAATTGGAATATCCTCTGGGGTCTTTTATTTCTTCCTATAACTAGAATCTCATACAGTTTTAAATCTTTGTGCGTCATGTGCTGGATCTGTGCTTTAAAGTTATGTCAAATGAAGACAGTACAAAATCTGTGCAAGTTGATCCACAAATCATGTTTTGCTGGTTGATATTTATAATCCTTTCCTCTTGCTTTATTACGATTTCTCAACTGCAGAATTTTTCTTCCTCTTTTCTTCTTCTGTATCTCTGCCAACTTATATGTTCAAAGTAATTTAGTTTAGAAAAAAAACAAACATCATGATCCTTCATCAAGGAGAAAAGGGGTGGCTCCCACAATGATAATTTTGCTCTTTTAGACAGCCTGAAGTCACACAGTCAAAGAATGGTAATGTGCAGCAGGTAAGCTATTTGTTCAGCACTGACTATGAATTGGAGCTGGAACAGAAGACACAATTATTCATCTCAGATCCAAATCTTCAAATAATTTATCACATCTGATTTTAGAGAAAATTGTAAAGAGGATGAGACAATAGAGATAATCAAACATTTTGGGGAGATCTCTGATGTTAACTTACACCCCCCACCACCACCCCCCACCCCCCCTCAAAAACAAACAAACAAACAAAAAAACCACAGCCCAACCTGTCTTTCAAGACATGCTCAGACCTCTCATTTGAAGTTCACAAATGGCACCAATCTCTGCCGTTGTTGCACTAAGTGAGAAAGCAACTCACTTGGTTGGAAAAGCCCCTAATAGAAAGGGGGCTTTTCCAACCTAAATAATTCTAGGATTCTATGATCTTGCCTTGTGGACGTGGAGAAAGATTCCTTCTTTCTTTCTCTTACCAGCAATTTGCCTTGCTTAACTTAAGGCAACTTCATTTATGAAATTCATTTGAGAGTAAGGAGCCTACTTAGCAGTCTCTCATTATTTTGGTGAGGCATTTTATTTGTTTATTTGTTTAACCTGTTTATCAAGATCCTTGCTGGATATCTCTTCAGTAGTGACTTTGTGTTTGGATATGGCTCTGGGAACCAACATTTGGAGAGAAAGTCCTTACTAAATATAAGGCTTTAAAACTGGGAAGCTAAATTACCATCTTCCTTGGAGTCAAGTATTCTGACTATAAAGGAGAAAAGGAGACACCACTGAAACGTGTAAGGAAGATGATAATTGTTTCAGGTTTTCATCTCCTATGAAAGCCAGGAGATATTCAAAAGCTAAACAACTTGAATGATCAGACCAGGTGGTTTCCCCAAGGGCAGAATGGAAAGGGATATGCAGTATTTTTTCTGTGTCTTGTTAAAAACCATCTTGAAAAATGATTAACAGATTACATGGGAAAAAAATGGAGGCTTGGAGATGTGAAGTGAATGGAAAACAAAAACTTATTGTCTTGAGTTAAAAATAAATATTTTCTGCAGAGGCGTTTGCTGATAGTACTTCTTACTTGGTGCTCCAGAGGTTGTTGGTTTTTATAGAAGTCACTACTGATTTTAAATAAAATGCTATAAAGCAGCATCTTTAGCAGTTTTGTCCATTTTGTTTCAAAAGTTGTTGAGCAAATGTGCCTTTGGAGACCGCGCCATTGAATTTGATTCAATAAGATTATTCCAAGCATTGAATTTAACCTCTTGGCTCATAAACTATCTTTTAGCAAATTCCTATTGTAATTTAAGACAAATAAAGGCTGTTATTTAGTGACTGCAATGGTGAATATTGCTGAAGCACATCCTCATTTGTGTTAGCTAATGGCACAGTTGCAGATAGCCTTCAGAGATGTATTTAAGAGTTACTCTCCTTTTACCATATTGAAGCTCAACAAAATCTTCCTAGCTACAAAATATTAGGATGCTGCTTACTGTTACCACTAGAAAGAGAACCAGGGAACTAGGGATGAAATATTTTGGCTTTTTAGCGCTTTTCATTATTAACATTCTTGCAACTTTTTGTATAAGACTTTTTTTTTTTCATATTATTTGCAGTAGGATTTTGAGAAGGAGTACTTACAGTTAATGAGATATTTCTTCTTTGTCCTGTTAAATTCTGGCAAGCTTCTGCTGAGATGCAAATGCCTGATACTGCCATTTTCCTTCTTTCACACAAGAAAAAAACTGTGATAGCAAGCTGAAATATTCACAAACCATGAAGCTCTGTAGCTAGGCTGATTCAGAAGCCAAAGCAGAAAGCAGTTTTTCTTTCTAACGCAATCTTCTTTCCAATGCAATTTCTAATGTGTGGTGCCAAAACACACTGTTAAAATAGTGGAATGAGATCTATCTCCAAATCTGCTGCAGGACCTCCCAAAATCCATGTATTTCCCTGCAGTATGATATAGAGAGGGAAGAGGGGAGAAAAAACTCTGAGTTCTTGTTAACTATCTCCCAGGCCCATGTATGGGCAGACCAGATAATTACAATCCATGTTTTATTGTATGAAATTGTATGAGTATGGAGAAGGGACGGAAGAAAGTAAAGCTATAGCAAAATCAATTTGGGCAGACACATATAACCTAGAAGTGTCTCAAAACTTAGCAGCTAGGTATATCTGTTACATATCCTTCCCTTTCACTATTGCTGGGAGCCTCAGTCATTCACCTGGGCTGCATTGCTCCAGGTGCTGTCTAAACACAAAGTAGAAAGACAGCCCCTGTCACAGTTTACAATCACAGCATAAAAATAACAGGAGCAAGCAAGAAGCCATACATAAAAAAAAAAAAAAAGAAAAAGTATTTTCTGAGTTGAAATTTGGAAATATTAAGTGAACTTTTTCTGCAGAACCAGCTCTGAGACACCTCTGTAGGTACTCATGTATGCTAGGATTGGGCATATACCACAAACAGAGGTTTAATACACAAAGCAGGATTAAAGGTAGTATTTCCTAACTTTTTTTGTGTTTACCATTTCAAACCATAATCCCTTCAGTGGGATTTTATAGCCCAAGCCTTAAATTCCACTGTCAAGCAATGGACAAAAAAAGTGGATTTTAATGAATGCAATTCCTAAGGACACCAACTTAAAATTAAAATGTTGTATCCACTCTGAAGATTTCAAATCCATCTAGTAGCATAGAATGAAATGCAATACAATTTATTTTACATGAAAGTTGGGATTATATCTACCAATAGAGAAATCTTCAGAACACCTGTCCCTGGAAAAAACATGGAGCAAGTCCTCTTGAAAGACATTTCTGGGCATGTGAAGGAGAAGGAAGTGATTTTCAAGAGTCAGCATGGATTTTCTGTGGCATAAAAATACTGTCAATATCTGCATCCTGGAAAAGATATGTTTAGAAATGATGTCAGGTTTCATGCTTTTGAAAGCCTATTCTTAGCAAGTAAGTAACTTTTAAACCACTTACAGAAGGCACTAGGCATCACTGAGATCTATTAAGGCTGAACGATATGTTACTTACACCTGAAAATATAATCTAGTGTGGACTCTAAACAATTTTTAGAAATGAAGTTTAATTTCTTTTTTTTTAATGGTAGGAAAAAAAAAAAACAAAATCAAAGTGAAGTAGGAATAGATCTACTTACTAATAAAAATACTTGCTAAGTGGCAACTCAACTTACTAAAAATTGAATTTGCCAGAATGAGTGCTGAGTCAGAAAAAGTCATTGTGAAACCAGCTGAACACAAAAAGCCAAATTCAGCACTCAAATGCATTCACACAGCTATCATTGACTGGAAACAGGATTGGCTCAGAGCAGAGAAATGAATAAGCCTTTGCCAAGTGAAGAAAAACTGAGCCAAATTTCAGAAACCACATCACAGGAGCATTTCCCTTCTGTGCCTCTGGTTGTGGTCTGGTGGTCTGCTGAAGTGAGGGAGAAGCAAAAAGCATGAAATCAGCCAGACAGCTGCGTCTGCAGGCACCAAGCAGCAAGAAGGTTGTAGCATAGTGGCAAAGTGCCTCACTGACTGTAACTCTTTCTTTAAAAGCTGAAGCTGCACTGAAAATAAAATTTATTAATTCTTTATTGTCATTTAAAGAATGATGGACGGTCATGCTTTGTAAAAGCAATACTCTGGTTGTTGAATCTTAGATGTACTCCTCCTGAACAGGCAGTTTGTTTCACTGCATTGTTTTTTCCTCTCTGCATATGTGACAGTAGATAACTTGTGTTATGGGAAGAGTCATTCTATAGACCTGTTTTCACAATGTTACTGAAGCATGCTTTAAATGGCTCTATTAACAGTAAGAAAAATCAAACTAATTTTACATGACAATATAACTTACTGTGTGGTGAATTAATTACTTAATATCTTCTGAATATAGGATTGCTGGTATTATTGTCCCCATATGAGCTGAATCAGGCTGTACAGAGTAGTGGGGGGTGAGGTGGAACCAACAATTTGCCTAGACCTTCAGGGAAAACAGTACATCTAAACCAGTTTTTTAGCTAAAGAATTTTTAATTCAGATTTCTGGGGTACAATGGAGGAGAATCCTGAGATAAATTCTTATTCTTAAAAATTACTAAAGGATTACTAGACAAGACAGAGTGAATTTCATTCAAGTTCCTACAATTTTTTCTAGGCTGCAAAATCTTTTTCAGTTATTTTCAGTGGGATCAGACAGTAATAAAAGCTTCCGCTCTCAGAGCACCTAAGCAGACCTACAGACAGCACTTAGCAAGTCTAATGGGCCAGAGGAGATGGTGCTGCTGTGATAGCTGAGCTGCATTTCAGTATAGTCGACAGCTCTGAGCACAGCATCTTCCTTTCCTTGCTGTCTTTTTTTCTGTGGGGAAAAACCCAGAGAGTCAGCAATGTGAGTCTGTCTTAAGCTGCTAACTTTATTATTTACCCAAAGGATAAAGAAGCTTATTCACAGCAATGAAGCCATTCACTATCTGAATCCTGACTGTTCTCTACATGCAAGGTGCCTGCAACAGAAAGCTGGTCCCAGGAACCTGGTGCAGGATCCCTGCATACCCAGCAGGGCTGGAGGGTTTCTCCCTTGGTAACAATGAACTCTGCCTAACCACGTGCACAGTACAGCAAACATCATACAGTCATCTATACTGATGCCAATGCCTGTGGCCACTGAGGTGGGCACAAACAGTAGTCATTAGACCCACACCAGCTTCTCATGTACTAACTAGGATATTACCAGTGAGAGAAACAGCAGTTGCTCTATCTAGTGGTACAATTATGTGATGTAACAGAAATACTTAGGAAGAAAGAGGTGCTTCCATTGCTTTAGGATTTTCCTTCAGCACGGCACCATACTGCCCCATAGCCCTAGTCAAATATATTTTAATTTTCCATTATGTATATCAGAAAGAATGTTTACAACATTAATGTATAATAGTATAGCCTTCCCTGCCATGAAACATTCAGCTGGTGCCTGACTGGTATGAAGAATAGAAAGCCATGGTCCACTGAAGAAAACAAGCAGGCAGCTGTATAGGATGCAGTGAGCTATATGAACCTCTGCCAGATCAGAGAGACTGACCATGCAAGCTGGCTGTAAAGCTCCCACCTTTCCCACCAAGGAGGGCAGTGCTTGGCCAGTGCTTCATATTGCTGCGTGTTAAACACCAGCTGTATACCTAGCAATGTGCACTGTGTCTGGGTAGTCAATGTAGTAAAACAACACAGCATCCCCTCCTCTGTCAGCTGAGGATGTTCAGCAGATTTCTATCCCATAGTACCATTTTCATTGTAGTGATATAAAAAAAAAGGGAAGCATGAAAAATTGATGAGGCTGTGTGTTTGCTTTTAAATACCACTAGCACATTACAGATATGTTGTGCATAATAAAACAAAATGTGAGAAAATACTTTTTCTTTGCTAATTAAAAAAGCTATACAGATACTATAGTTAGGGGTTGGTCTTCTCCAACACAGCTGCTTCATGGTCTTTTCTCACTTAGCTCACTTTTGCATGTTTCTTCTGGCTAAGATTTCCTCCTAGTTCTGAGGTTCTGGCTTTGTTTAGTGCAATTGTAACCGTTAGGAAACAGCTAGTCCTCACTGAGCCTTGAGAAGGACAGGGAGAACAAAAAATCCGTTATGGCTAGACAGTGATTTCTCAATAGATTTTTATGGCAACACTGGATACAAAGGAAGCACAATCTATGGCCTGGGTGACAGGACAGTGGTGATTTCATCGAGAACAGAGGAAAGGCAGGGAGGCTGGGCTTGTGCTTGAATGGTGCATTTCTGCCATGTGTATTTTGCAGTGGTTGCTGGAAGAAAGGGGGCTTGAAATAAAACACCACCTGAAATTAGTTATTTAAAGGGATAGCAGTGGCTTCTTCAATGCAACAAGCCACAGTGTGGTTTTCCTGTTCACTGTGATCACCTTCTAAGTGACTCAACTAACTTCAGCAAGGCTCTGTAGGGGAGAACATTCCACTAGCATGGGAAAGGGGCATGGTCCTTCAGAGCTCTCCTCTGAGTGCTCCTTCACAGAATGGCAGTGTGAAGACAATAAAATACTAAGACCACGGTTTTTCCAAAAAGATAGCTGATTTTTGAGGTGCTTAAGTATTTTTCAGGAAACTTTGGTGAGGCCTGCTTATTAGGAAGTGCTGTGTATCCATGTTCTGCAGCTCACTGCACACCTCCTTTACACACATTGCTGCCACCCACTGCTCCTGACTTGCATCAGTTCTAGGTGATGCGAGAAGCCTCCTCAAGCTAACCAATTAAAAGAGCCATAGCAGCATCACAAGAAATAATACGCTTTGTGAATAAAACATCCAACTTCTGTTTGTACACCCTTCCTCTCTAATGGCATCTGTTCTGTGAGTGTGCCAGTATATCCTGTGGTGCTTGTCTATAACAGCAGGAAATTGAAAGCTGAAATTTCTGTTTAAGGAAGCTAAAAAGGGAGTTTGCATTCTTCCAGTTTAACTATTTTTTAAAATAAAGTCACAGTTTAAGGATACCAGAAAGCACAGTAAAACCTGCAGCTTCATGCAGACTCAGAACAGATGCTTTTGGCTGGAGTAGGAGGGCAGAAAGAGAGAGAAAGACCAGCATGGAAGACCAGGAGAAAAAGAGAAAAAGGGTTGGGGGAGCTACAAAAGAGGAGGTAAGTTGAAGGTAGGGTGACAATGAAATTAAAGTTGGCATTATAAATATAAAATGGCGTAATTTTCCTCATAGTGCAAAGCTGTGAACCTGCTCGTGGAGTAAACTCATTGCTTAGTGCCATCTGCACTTGCTGATGGAAACTGTCTTGCTGGATGCAGAGCCAGGAATATTCCTATATGTATTAATGCTATAAACTGTTCGTAGATTAGTGTATGCTGTCACAGAAACACTTGAATTGCAGATGGAAATGACCTATCATACCAATTTTACAAGAGTCCTTAATGGCCTCTTGCAAATCTACTGCATGCAAGTAAGTGACAGACCCAGCAGTGATCTGAGACATTGCAAGATCTTATCTGCAAGCATAGATCCTGTTTGTGCCTGCAGGCAGTATACTCAATTTACAGCGAGGCTGAAAGCCCTTTGAAAGTTGGCCCTCAAGGTCACATCCTCTGTTCTCAAGTATGTCAAGGATTTTTCCCCAACAAAATATTCCAGGAGGTTTTTCTAGTGCGTGCTTGTCTTGTCTTGTTTTGTTTTCTTTTTGATGTGACAGAAACAACAACCTTTGGGAGAGTTCAAATAATCAGATTTACATTTTGTTTAACCAGTCTCACTGCTGCTATCTCGAAAATAACTCCCGATATAGTTTTATATTCCAGTTCATTATCAGAGTATCTGATCATCTTTCATGCTAAACAATAACAACAATGAAATTCCTAAAAGAATTCAGTCCCTGGTATTTTCTTTTCTTTGGCATTTTTCTTTTTCAGTGTAGGTGTTTGCGTGGGCTGTGTGATTTTTAACTTTTAAGATTCTAATAATTTTGTTTGCTGATTTTTTTCTTTGGATTCCTGCAATTCAGGTTGGGGGCAGGGGTGATTAATGTTTCTCAGTACAAATCAGCATGGTTCTTGGAGCAGAGTCTCTTCTGTTTAAGGTTTTGCTCTTTTTCCTGAAGAAAGTCAGATTATGATCCCTTCTAATTTTTTTTTTCTTTTACCATAACTGAACCCCTGCTGTGAGGAATGCTTTGTCCCTTTTTTGTTCCTTTGCTTTTCATCTTGGCACTGTTACAAAAAGCTTTCTCCATAGTGGATATTTTACCCTTTAAATGTTTGCATACACTTAGCCCCCTCTCTTCCAAAGTGTTACAGTTTAAGGATTCCAGTATAGAGCTTTTTCAGTTTAATATTTTGCCATGACATTCTCAGACTTCAAGGTTCTTTAATTCACCTGTTTTAACTCTGTAAACTCACTGACTTGCATCCTTCTTGCATTACTGTTAAGTATCCTGCTGGGTAAATCTGAAGATATTTAGAACTGTAAATCTTAAACCTGATAAAGGCAGAATGTTTAATTTGTTTAACGCATTTAAATTAATGAAAATTAATCAGTGGAAAGGGAGTACAGTCCAGCTAGTTTACAAAATACTGAAGTCAGTTCTTTTAGATTATTCTAGGGGTCCAGGAATTACACAGCAAAATCATGTTATTTAATTGAGAAGCTGCTAACAAGAAGAATAAATAAAACAGATTCAGAAAGGATTTAGTGGCACACTGGTCAACAGATAGAGGGCATGTAGGCAATCTAAAATTATTTAATTTCTTTCCTTGGTTTTGCTTATTTAACACTAATAAGTTAGTCCATTGGAAGTCATTCTTCATTTATAATGTTGTAACTGATGGGAGAATCTGGCTGAAATAAACTTTCAAAATTTCTATAAGTATGAATCATGTAACCTGAAGCTAAAAGAAAACATAATCTGATTTACCTTGGGTGTGGTTCGTGTTTAGACCTGGATTCATAGACTTCATGTTAAAAAGCTGTTCTGCTAGACTTCTTTTGGTATGTAGCTGCTTAGCCCTTTCCCCTGACAGACGGTCTGTGACACAGGTGCGCAGGTGCTCAGAGGCTGTTGCAGCAATCACTGCCCTTTGCTTCAGCTCTGCCTATATCTGGGTCATTAATTTCCACATCATCAGTGCTGAGATGAAAGTACAATTAACAATTAATGAAAACATTCTGTTTTGTGAACTCAAAGGAACCTCATAAAATTGATTCCAGCCCTACCTGGGCTCCTAGTGGTGGAATATGAGCAAGTGTTAATTTGTTGGCTATGTGAAACACACTGCTGTGCAGAATTGGGCAATGCAAAACCATCTTGCTTGGTATTTGTGAGTTGTCATTAGCAATAAGGACTGTAAAGTACTCTACAGATGTACTGAACGTGCTTTGGAACAATGTGAAGATAACAATGGGAATATAATCCATCTGTTAAAATCTTCCAGTTTTTATTCTGAAGCAATTCACATGAACATTCCTTTGTTAAGTGTGGCCTTCCTTTGCTATATTACAAAACATTATTGTAGTTAATGTTTTTTAAGGCTTTTGGAGTGCAATAAGCAGCAAATTCAGTTGTCTAAACGTGGCATTTACTGTCACTAGAGATATCCTCAGGCACAATGTGTGGTATCCAGCTGCTCCAGAAAAGCATAGGCATCCTGTTTGTCCTGTGTCACATCTGCCAGGCACCTGTGCATGCCTCAGATGCTCCATCTGAAATGGCACTAGATGCCTGTTTTAGTCCACTGAATCAAAACTTCTGTGTTTCTTTCAGGTGAGCTTAAATTGAAGGTGGGTTTAAGAGGAACTAGCATAAGGTGAATTTAAAGGCAAGTCTTGCCAGAGAGCTGAGCATCTCCTTTATTTCTATGATTATTCTCTTAGTCCCATGGATATCCTAAGTACACCAAGTGGCCCTAACCACCTGTAAATATAGGCAGTTTTACCACATGCAATTAATGCAACTGGATTTCATTCTTAACATCTACTTAATTCCTGTTTAGGCTCCAACACCCCGTGTGTGAAACAGTACCTGTCATTTAAGTCTAACATGTTAGTTCAGTCTATTTGCTTTTCATTAATACACTCGTCCCCCTTAACTTTGTGGCACTTCATGCAGAAATGAATTACAGTGTGGGATCAGAGCTGTGAACACAAGTTAAACAAATGAAAATTCAAGACAACGAACTCCTTTTCTTTATGTTTTAAATAAAATACATGGGCTTATGATTTCTGATGGGAGATCAATTTAGGCTTAGCAGTCTTATTTAACATGCTTTCTAGCACGAAAAATCCTGCTGTCATAGTTTTCTTTCAAGCGACATGTCTACTGGAGTCTGTTATTCTTGGCAATTTTGAATTTTCCCAGGTAAAATGACAATTCATCATTTAGAAGTGATGTTATCACTCAAACTAGAACCCACAGTTTTTGTTTCCCAGAGAAGCAAAAAAAAAAGAAAAAAAGGCAACTAGTTTTCTGTATCAAAAAATACTCCTTCATGGATCACAGAAAATAGAGGCATAGGTGTTTGGCATATTAGGATGTGACTGTGGTTATATCTCAAAGAATGAATGCACAAGGTAGAAATGTGATACTTGTCAGGTTCCTAATACAAAAACATATTTCAAAGCTGCAGAGTTCCACTCACCTTGAAGGACTCTTTACCAAGCTCTAGGAAGAGTTCCAGTTCAATGCACATCAAAATGGTGGCAGTTTCATAGAGGCAATACAGAACTTAGTTCAATCCTCTCAAGGTCAAACCTGGGCAAGAGCTTTCAGATGTGTCAACAGAAACAATTTTATAATACTCTAGCAACAAATTAGGAACTAATTTTATTCCATGTTGTACTTATGTGAATTTGACTGTTACTGTGGACCAACAAGTGACTGGCACTTTAAAATTGGGCACCATATTGCTTCTACTAAGGTCCCTGAGCTGTGTAAAGGATGGTCCACAAGAGGTATTCCATAAGAATAAACCCATGCCCTGCAGCTGCCATCCCAGAAGAGGAGGAGACAGAGAGGGTCAACAGGGAGAGTCTGTGGTGGCTAGATGGATCAGACAAGGAGACAGGTGTCTCCAATATGAATTTATAGTGCTTGAGTGACAAATTTCTTCAAACCAGTTCCTCCTTACTAAAATTCCTGTTGCCGAGACAGGATTTCTAATTTCTGATGATGGTAAGTTATAAAAAAGAAAAACAAACAAAAAAAACCCAAACTAGCCTATTATTTGTGAAGAAAGATTATCCTATTCCTCAGTTTTTCTCACCTTTTTGCCCCTTTTTTCTCCATACCAGAGTTTAGCAACTTTTCACAAGTAGAATAGTCTCTTATCCTGGAAGTCATCCAACTGAAACTCCATAGGGGTTCCTGGGCAGAAAGGTGCTATTCATTTCACTAAAATCACCTAGAAGATAAAGGGTGCTTGTGGAGTAGGCTGTGTCTTCACAACTATCATTGACACAGCAGCATATGCAGCAATTTGACTGCAACATTAAAACCATGCACCCTGTGCACTCAGGCAGGTGACAGTGTTAGACCGATATTGCCCAGCTTCTGACAATTTTCCAGCTTGTGCAGCTGTTGGGAACATATGGGCCTTAATGTTTCTGTAGTCAGTGATTCTTCCTCTTCTTTTTCTTACATATACACACACATCCCACAGCCTGGCTCTGTTAAGCACACTGAACATTGAAGTAACAGAATTGCTTTCAGAGCAAGATAGTAATGAATTCAACTCACCTTAATTATTCAATAGCTTCATTGCCTTGGAACAAATGTGAATGTATTGCCAGGTCTGTGATCTGCTGCTTTCATAGTAAAGATTTTATCTGTGAGTGCGTTCAGCTAGGCATGTAGGAGAATCTGAAAACTCTGAGCTAAGGCACAACTTGCTTCTTCCTGATTATCTTAAACAGTTTACAGGTATGGAAACATGTTGTGTTTTAGCTGGCTACAGTAATTTAGACAGAAAGGCAGATGCTGCAAATTTCAATGCTAATTAAACAGAATTTTGACAACAGGAGAAAGTGATATGCCATGTTCTTCCAAATATGGGTTCAGTCCAATCTGTCTTTTTAATTGGACTGTAATAGACTATGAAATTATTCACATAAATAATGGAAGTAAACTTCAACTAAAGTCCTGCTGAAGGGGAAACTGCCTTTTATTAAAATGGTTTCATGCTATTTTGTTCTGCATTCTGACAAATAAATACACAGCCATCTATATTATTGCCTCAGTACGACAGAAATTGTTCAGATGGCTACTTGGGTCTCAGTATGAATTTCTGCTAAAAATGTTGATAAAATTGCCATCACGTTTTTAAATGGGCAGACCATGAACAACTGCATTACCCTGCAGCATGATTTAATAATTCAGAAAATTCAAATATATAGCAATCTTGAGAATTTTAGTAATTAAACTCCAAAGTGAAGCACATGTGTAAGCCAGCTGTTTTCTCATGCCCTGATTCAAGGTAGAAAGAAAATTCAACAGTCTTACCTTTTGGCAAATTATGCTTTGGAGGGAAGAACACTAAGGAAGAGTTATTGTGCAAGTCATCTGAGAAGAATTCATATGCCTCTATTTGTGTTTACAGGTGGAGGAAAACTTCGGAGTAAGGCAACCAGTTCCTAGAATCACACAGAGAATCACTGGTAGGAAAGTCTCTGTCTTGATGAAAATAGAGTTTTATTTACACTTGCACTCAAAAAGTGAAAAAAACTAATCATTTAAACTATTGGTACTAAGATATGGGAATAAGATATGAACCTGTTCGTCATTTGGCAAATCATATTAGTGCATTCACACATGCAAAAGCACAGCCTTGGAAGCAATTATCGGGTAACAATCTGGAGCATGGGAAGGGCTGATCTATAGGAGAAATTAGATCAGGGTATAACTGGAAGACAGGTGGACCTTCGCCTTGGAAAAAGGCATTAAGATTGATAGGGTCCCTGCAGACTTGAATATCCTTTCCTGTTTAGTTACCACAGTCCCCAAATGGTTTTCTTGTTC
>JAVSBS010011463.1:18196-56068 GCA_033124195.1 Coracias cyanogaster | reverse complement strand
GGGGGGTGAAGAATCTGTCTGTTTGCAAATTTGCAGACCTATGGTGGGAATGCCGGGGGTCTGGATAGTGGCATTACATTCTTCTATCTCCTAGGAGCTTAGATCTTACAATGTTTTATTTCTCTTACAATTGTTGTGGCGCTGGAACGGAGAGGGAGGGTGAGCAGCGGGTGCGTGTGATGGTGGTGCACGCCGGGTGTTTCACGGAATGCGATCCCATGTTAACGAAGCCTTTTCTCTCTGCATTATTGTTTGCTGCCGTGCCTGGAGTTAGGGCACGGCTGGGCTTTGTGGGCAGGGTGTCGGCGGAGCCGCGCTCGTCCCCAGCTCGGCAGCCGCATCATGGCCGTGGCCGGGCCGCTCGGGCGGGGGCTGCGGGCGCGGAGCGCAGCCGGGCTGCAGCACCGAGGACAGAGCCGCGGGGCCGGGGGCTGCCGCCGGGGCCGGTGCGAGGGCAGCGCTCGCGGGAGCCGCCGCCCCCCGGGCACACGCAGCGCGCTGCCAGGGAGAGAGCCCAGAGCCCGGAGCGCGCAGGAGCAGCGAGCTTCTGCGCGGAGGAGCGGGAAGTGCAGGGGAGAAGCGAGCGCGCTGCGCTGCCGAGCACCACGCGGAACCAGGCGTTCTTGCCAAGGTGTGCGGACTGTGCCTGGAACAGGTTAGAGGGGAAAGCAGCGACTGCCTCGCGAAGTGGCGGGCCCTCGAGTGGGAAGAGACTGCTCCGCACGGCTGCAAAAGCCGTGTTGTCATTGGCAGACCAACAACTTAGAGCCCACTCTCTTCTCTGCTATATTGCTATGCTGTATTCGTACAGGTTCCTTGTCCAAATTTACCTTCTTTCTTCTCCTCTCCTTTTACCTGAACGTTGCCATGCTAAAAAGTGGGTTCTTTGCTTTTTTGTTTAAGAAAAATCAGACTCTGTAGCTGCAGTGGCAAGATTTTAGTTCTAAGCCAAACAAAAGGCCAAAATTGTTGGGCAGGAAAACTAAAAGTTGCTGAGTAACTTTATACAAAGTAACTTTATACAAAAAAATTCTTTGTGAAGAATTCATCTGAAAAGAAACTTAAAATGTTTGAAAATGAAGTAGAAAGTGCAAAAAACTTGGTAAGGCTACCATGAAGGAATATTTTGTTACGGGAGTAAGAGAGGTGTAAGGTATCTCTGATTTTTACAGAATTGTTTATGACTACTACGTGACTACAGCAATGGAAAATGAGCTTCAACAGGATTGCATGAACATTTGGTCTCAGGTTATTTTGACATAAAACTTCTACTAAAATAATCCCAGATATTTATTTTAACACACTTCCTTCTTTTCACTCATCTTTCAGAATAAAATAGCCTGAGAGGAGTTTTGCCAAAATTATTTCATAAGCTTTAAAAGAAACTCTCAATAATGCAAATTAAATTCTTATCTCAGCTAAAGGTTCTGTTTTCTGTTTGTAGCCATCTGATAGCCAAGATGGTTTCCTCTGTCAACTTCCTGGCCTCATAATTTTAAAGAATAAATAATAGACTAAGAAACAGTATTAAAAAGCTACAAGTAAAGGGGAAAATTATCCTTAGTGTTTTACTAAAACATTTTAAATGAGTCAACATGCAAATATTATTTTAATCCTAAGAATCAGGACACTTTTCTCCTTCTGTTGTGGAAGAAATCTTACTATTAGTTTTGGAAACTCAAGGACAAAGTCAGAATTACAAAACTTGAACTTAGATACGATTTATTTACAGACAGCATGAACGTTTTCCTTCGCTAAAAACTCAAAACACTTGAGAAGGAGGAGAAAATCATTACATGTCACTTGTCTTGGACACTGAAATGTTGAAAGGCCGATGCAACTGAACACTAACGTATGTGCTCCATGTTATGCATGTGAATAAACTTGATGACATTTGTCAGAATACACACAAAAGTTTAAGTACTTGTACTTACTTAAGTACTACTTACTTAAGTACTGATAAAAGTAATTGAACACATAAAAATTGATTACTAATATTGTGCAGAAGTATTTCCCCTATTATTACAGAATCCCACTACATAGATAAACTAATTGTTGCACAATTATTGATGTTTAGAAGATTAGAGAAAGAAAAGGAAAGTTAAGGCATCCTTCAGGCATTAATGGAAGGGGCTAAAATTCTGGCATTGACTTCAGCAAACCATGATTTGAATGCATTCAGGACAAATATCATATTAAAGCACTGCAGTATTTGAACTTTACAGTAATTTTATGTCTTCGTTTTATGACATGCACAGAGTACATCCTTACAATTGTGCACACTAGACTTTTAGGAAGTGCTTTCTTCCAATTTCTTTCTTGACATTCATAACTGTACTGCAAACTTGTGCAGTCCATCATATCGACTGAAACTGTTGCAGTGAAAATGAGTCAAACCAAACTCCAAATTTCTGAAAGACTGCGCGTCAAAATGTTGGGGTTTACAAAACCCTTTAAAAAGGTAAATAAAATAGTTGTTTAATATTTGTACACCTCAATATGGTGTTTAATTGGAACTAATTGGCTACACTTACTGAATACATAATAGGTAATTAACATGTTACATGCAATAGACCTTATTCACCAGCAAAGTTTCAAATAGATTTAAAGCTATACTCTGCACACCACTTACATATAGGTTCTATTAGTTATTTTTGCACAATCCTTAGCTTTAATAAATGGTCAGCAAAACTCTCATGAACACAGCAGAAAGCAATGTCCAGATGTGAAATGTTGGACACCACCAATTTTTTTTTTTTTCACTTGTTAGTGCCCAAGTAGTGTTGTGGCTGTTTCTATGCTGGAGTTAGATACTTAAAACTGAAAACTGTCAAGACTGATCAGGAAAAAGCATATATCAAGCAATCATTAATAGTATGGTGCATATATGATTATACGTATTTTTACTAGTAAGTTAATCAATATGGGAGTAAATAAATTGTTTTGGTCTTGAAAAGCAATAGCATGTCAGCTGGGTTCTTGCACTGTATGATAAGTGATATAAAAATTATTAGAAAGGGGCATGAATATCTCTGAGCTGAACAGTCATTTAGAATTACTGTAAAGGTTGCTAACCTCTGTTTAGTATGAATTCTGCAGCTCTAGTTATTCATACACTACCTTCCAATCCTTCCACACAGTGTACAGCACTAATACGAAAGTCCCACTGAAGTCACTGGGAGCATTATGGGAATAAGAAAGTGCTCAGCAAGAGGCAATTTCTCAACTAACAGGGAATGGTCCCCTTTAAAGAAGTGTCACAACACAAGATATGAATCTAGGTGCTATCAAATGCTTACTTTATCCTTGTCTGTGATACATGAAATCAAATATTTAGTGCAGACTGGCCTATATACTGCACTGTTTATTTCAGCAGAGCCGAGGCTGTATGGACACAGGACCTGCACTCTCCTTGAACATTCAGGGGTAGCAAGCAGAAGGAGACCACCTTTGGGTTTTTTATAGCCATGCTGCATTCCTGACTGCTATCAGCTGTAATCCTGCAACCACTATTGTTGTAATTAAAAGTACCAAAAGCACTAAAGTAGATTTGACCAACTAAGTAAAATTCTCACTATCTCATTATTATTAACTTGATGGGACAAAAAAAGATTACACACACTCTTTCCCTACTTGGAAGTGTATATTGATTTGTAGACGGGGATTAAGTCCTTCTGCTTTAGTGCCTATACCACCTAACCATAACCTTCACGCCAAAATTCATGTATTCCAAAATACTCTAATGAATATACAAAGTGATATTAGGAAGTCTTTCAGAAAGACTTCTCTAAAATCTGAGAAGTGAAACTTGTAAATAAAGACTATAGAAATGATCTACAGTAAAAATAGCTCAGGAAATGGATCTACTCTTCCAATACAGTACTTCCCATATGATTCATATTGTATGTCATCTTCACGGCCATCCAGATCATGATTTTGGGTCTTAAGTTTAAACTATTCTTGATTAGTGCTGGAAAAACATATTGTTGATTTGGAGTGTGGTCACATTCTTTTCTGCTTTATGCTACATTTGCTCTGTTGGCATAGAAGAAATTCTGTAACAGTTGCACAAAAATTTAAAAGGGAAGAAGACTCTGACAGGAGTGAACAGATAAGGGAAAAGCAGCAAGGGTCTGGTCAAAGGAAACTCATTTAGAGTCTCAGTCCCAGTACAATTAAATTCTTATAGACCTAAGTAATGACCACCACTTTCTCCAATAAAGAACAATTTTGAATTGAAAGCATGAATGGTTACAAGATTAGATAAAGCATTAGACACAGGTGAGCAATAACTGATGCACATACTTGTATGAAGGTTGATTTTTTTTTATATATTCCACCTCTTACACCTGCTTAGAATATATCTCTACTGATCAGTGCAGTACCTTGTAGAGAGACATTCAAGTAAGCTCCAAAGCAGAGGCAGTTTTAAGGTCAATACCTCTGACCTCTCCTGCAATGTGGAGATGCACTAGCATATTTGAAGCTAGCTCAGTACCCTGATTAATTTTTTTAAACATTCAACAGAATAACTAGAGTGTATTGTGGCTCTCTGCTTCATTGGCACAGCCTGAACTGCTGTTCTACAAACTATTGTACCTCCAGCCCCACTCACAGTCTATACAGAAAAAGAGGTAGATGACATGAGAATGTCAGCGAAGACTAAAGCGCTAGCTAGGGGCTTGCTTAATACAAATTCAGGCTTAGAAAATACACATGTAACAATTGATTGACATAGGATTTTAGAACTGAAGGGTTTTGAAAATTTTTATACTTCGTAGCCTATCTGGTGTAGTACTTTTAAAATGGACATTACAATATAAATTCTCGTTACTGTGGAGGTAAGTTTTGATTGTCCATTTTCCCAGTTCTGTATGCTAAGAAATCAACACCCTATCCTATACCCAATGCAGAAAACCTCAGCAGTTCTAGGAGTCTCCTCACATGATGGGCCTAGTTTTATACCTGGTCCCTGACCCACTGAAGTCAGTCTGCTGGTGAGGGAAAAGTCAGGACTTATACAGTATAAATTCTTACAGGTAGTTACATGTTCATAAGTAAGAACTGGTAAATAACCCAGTTAAATTAAAACCCAGTAAGAATCTTCAAGAAGTGTTTGACACTGCATAATGCTTTTACTTTTTGCAGAAAACTCTCAACCTACATTCCAGCTGATTTACAATACCTCTAAACACTTCTTTTTTTTTTTATTCTGTATAGAAAGTCACCTTAAACTTTGCACCCCAGCTCATAGACTGTAATGTAAGCGGATCTTAAGTGGCACATAGGTCTTGTTCTGGCCCCCTGGACATAAAGGAATTTCTCCATTCAAGAAGAGAGCGTGTTTTCTGTGAATGGAAGTTCACAGATATTTACAAGAGTAAACCAGAAAGAGACATGTTTATTAATCTCATTTTATAAAAGATATGACAACTGATGATGGAAATAGACATCCAGGCAACTTCATTGAAGTAGAGGTATGCTTCTGGGCTCAAAGGTGGGGGTTGTTTACTTAGAACAAGATAAATTCATTACATGATGATTCAAAAGGCTGCAGAAAGTACCATAAATTGCAGAGAAAAAAGTCCACCACCACAGTGATGTAATTATAATATTATTAAGCAAGGAATAGCCTGTCTCATAGAATCAAACTAAAAAACTTGTTGAGCCCTAATGAAATTAGGGACTACAATTGGCCCCAATGAATATATCCAAAGCACAGAAAACAGGGTGAAGAGCTCTTTTAGCTGAAGGAGAGGTGAGAAAGGAACAGTATAATGTATCCATTCTAAATGCACTGATTTTTTTAGACTTCAGACTCAATATGAGTGACATCTGATGAGTTAAAACTTAACATTCATTGCATGTTTACTTTTGATTCTGAGTTATGGCTAAAATTGCCACAATGCGAATGAAAAGCATACCATGAGAGTCTGAATTAATCTAGTGTGTATACCTATAGAGGCATATTGTTTTTACAGGCATTTTATTTAGGTGAGCTCCTGGATCAGGAGACCTCCAGTACAGCAAACAGGTGCTTTGCAGTTTTTGGAATTGGGTCCAGTTTTCTACTTGTCATGTCTAGAAGTAACCCAGTTGTTTGATTCTCCCAATTAAGAACAAAATTCAGCTTTGCACTAAGCCAGAAGGTGGAGAAAACAGCATTTAATTTATCTTTGGGAACAAGAAAATATTGCTTTTAAACTTGTCATATGAAGTGGCTAGAAATTCATTTCTATCAGAATGTGTAACCATCCCCTTCAATGTGAGAAATTTACAAAAAACTATCTTTTTTTTTCATCCATATGAAAAAAGAGTGGGAAGAGGCAGATAGTGGGTACATATTTTCACAAGTCCCAGTACCTGCCAACTGACTGAGACAAACTAAGGTAAAAGAGGGGCGAAAGTGGCAGGTTGAAGAAAGCTATTGAGAGAACAGTGAGGATTACATCTAGTATCATTCTGGGGTATTTGTGACAGGAAATTAATATGCAAGTCATGTCAGACAATATTGGGTATTCAGTCTGACACATGGTGATATCCTCTTATTTATATAACTGGGTAATATTTTTAACACAACTACTGTCAAAGAAGGAGGCTTTAATCCTGCTGAAAACCGCCAGTGACTACATAAGCAGAAGAGAAGTGTAGCAAACACTTTCCCATGTAAATGACTATCTCAGCTGCAAAATGTTTTTTTCATGTGATGTCCCAAGCAATGTGGAAAAAGTTGGCTACAGAAGCACTACTTGTTTTCTCTTATATAAAGGGCATAGAGCACTCTATTAAATTACCATTGGCTGCTTGAGAATTTATGAAAAAGGTTTTCTTTCTAGTCAGTGAGGCAATGCAGAACCCAAAGATTTATATAGATTCAAAAAGAAGAAAAATACTTCAGAGTCCCTTAAACTCAGTGGTAACACTCAGTTACAGGAAATCTCTAGCTGCATGTTTCTGGAAGGAGAGAGATTTTATCAAGGAAGCATGATTATATTCTTTTCCTGATCTTTTTCTCTTAGCTTCTGCTACTGGCATCTGCCAGCTGCAAGATATATGGTACAATATATAGCTGATATGACCCAAAATAATCATTACGATTACTGCAGAGCGATAGCAGGTAGCAGAACTTGAGTAATTTATACAAGAGTATCAGTGCAACAAATTATTATCATCAAGGAAGAAAATCACCAATGTGTAAGCCAGATTTTCTCATCTACAGGATAAATTCAATTTTTTCAGATTTAGTGGAAGAACATTTTCACTTCATTCAAGTACAACACAATGTATAGGCCTGCTGTGAAGTATGACCACTGTATACAAAACTAAAATATTACTCTTAAAACACAGAACTTCAGACAGTCAGCATTTTAAAGAGGATCTCATGCATACCCAATATAACTTTCTGACAGACTTCCCTGGAAGACAATGGGTGATATGAGAAAATGAATATTTTCCTTCAATTGTGAGTCAATGTTATATTGTGCGACACAAATAGTGTGTTCTGGTCACATGAAGCTTTTGTTAATCGGTAGTAAGATATCTTCAGATCTAAACAGAATCTGTTTGCTGCGACAGATTGAGGATTATCTACTGAATTGCACTTTCATTTAATTCCCTTAGATTATTTTTCAAGAGGGAGAAAAAGAGACAGAACAAGAAAGAATTTAGAAAGAACAATAAAGAGTATTAATGAGATAATGCTAGAAAGCCTTACTAAACTAATCAATGTATTATTCAATATATTATTAAGTGATAATGCACTTCTGGGATCTACTGATCCATGCATGTGTTAATAAAACTGGAGAAAGCACGTCACGAAACTATAATGAATTATACTCATAATGGTCAGATAAAGAGATCAGTCATCTCTTGACCATTTTGTGTACATTCCATAAAAAGGTGGTATAGGATGTACTCTGCTTTTCCTCTCCAAAACCTGATGAAGACACAAAAGACTTCACACTATAGATTAATACTAAAAGAAGCTTCAATCAGGTGTACACCAGACACTGACGCAGGCAAGGGAGAACGGTTCATCAAGGAGTCAATCATCTATACCCTGCTGCTATCCTGAACAACATATCTGGTTTCTACTTTTATAGACCTAACAACCGTTCTTCCAAAATTTAGGCATTCAAACTGCCTCTGCGTGCAGAAAAGTAATCACCTGACACCCACCCCCCCCAGTCAATAATACAATTCTACATGCAGATCATTAGCTCACACTTAATTGTGGTAATGGCAAATATTTTCAAAACAATTGCAAAACCATTGCCCAAATAGACATCACATGAAAGGCAAACAAGCACACAAATGTCAGTGAATGAAGAATGCCACCAGATAATTGATAAATCATTAAAATCATAGTTAGCTTGACCTTCTACAGATGAATCACTGATAGCTCGTAGAGTTACTTAAGAGTAAGGACTTCAGCTATGAGCCCAGAAAGGCTATCCAGTTACTGTGAATAGGAGGCAGAGCCAAAAGAGATATGGATGTGAATTATGAAGGCTGGAATGATACAGATTTTTAACATAGTGACAAGAAGCCTGATATTACTTCAAACAGAAAACCAATGCAGGGACTCAGAAAGATGAGTTACAATGATCAAATTGACAAAGGTGACAAATGCAGGGCAACCTTTTATATGAAGAGAAGATAGCCTCTTCTGGAAGTTAGAGGCCAGGGAAATGCTATACTCAAATCAGAAGATGAGTAAGAAAACTGGTAGTAGCTTTCAGTTATACAGTAAAAGGAGAGAGAACCAGAGAAAGTAACTCCCTTACTAAATGAGCAACTTCAGTTGAAGTGCTCATGCTGTAAGATGGCTTGGAAGAGGTGAGGCATGTGATCTGTGTAATATTATCTACATTGCTAGGAACTGTCTTAGTAGCTGAACTAGAAGACTGAAAAGACACCTTTTGGCTTCTGTATACATAACTGAAATGAGGCATTTTGCTCCTACAGCCTGTGAGGGCTGTAAACCCAAATATGTTTGAGTATTACAATTTTGTTTTGTAACATAGTAAAGGAACTACTATTTTCTTGGAAGGGAAGGATTTCGAAGAGGGGAAGGTTACCAGTTGTAGAATACTTCAAGGACTGTAGAATACAATCACAAATATAGCTGCTTTTTTATTAGACCAAAATTATTAACTGCTATTGCAGACTACATTGTATTGAATAAACATATTGGATATTTGTAAGCTTTTTGGGGCAAGGACAATTAACATTACATTAATAATGGCTTTTTTCATTATATGTCCCTGGTTTCTAAAGGAAACGCTAAAAAACCCCACTAAGCTGCTTTAAAGACTTAAAATATGCACTTAAAATGACTTAAAACCTTAATAAAGCTCTAATGCAGCACATGAGATTAAAAGTCACCACAAATCTTTAGGGCCAAATCCTTAACTTCAAAGTCCAGCATAACTGAGGAGGCTCTGAATACCATGTTTAGGAGGCATTAGTGAGCAATGTGAAAATATTCCTTTCTGCTACTGGTTATTGTGATCCACAAGACTGCCTCTTAGATGTCAAAATGTCGTAGAGCTAAGATAACTCTATTTTGCCCAGGTGAGGACAGCGTTTCTTTCCTCTCATAACATGCTACCTCTGCCTCTAGAAAGAGTTCATTTCTCAGAAACTAAATTAACCAATTCCAAATTATTTGCTATTTATAGCCAACCACTTCTATAACCACTTAATACACTTCAACCACTTAGTATCCAATCACTTTTACTCTGGGTACACTTCTTAATAAGGATTATTTCTATAATGAGTTCCAAAATTTACTATTCAGTCATCTAGACATATGTGTAAAAACAAACGCTATAGAGATTTGATTTTTAAAGGAAATGGGAATAATTTTAGCCCTACAGATACAAAAAAAAAGCGGATTTTATTTTAAGCTTTGAAATAAAATTAATCTTTGGCCAGAAACCAAGAATTTAGCTCACATGGTAACTTTGAAAAAATTCTGAGTATGTGAAGGCTTTTGGAGAGTATTAGAAGAGAAAATTGTTTGCAGCTTTAATTTTACATATTGTTAAGGAAGATTAAAAAAAAAAAAAAAAAAAGAAATGTATCTGTAAAATTGGTTCTCCTGTTATGGTCTCCAAAGCACTATCGCTTTTAATCTCTCTATAGTAGATTAGCAAGAGAGGTGACTCAACACAAAAACTCCAAAAAGTTATCTGCAATTGTTGCCTGCATATGCAATGTTCTGAGCTCATCAATAAGATAGTTATGAAGGGATTTAATGAAAAAACCAGAAGTTTAATAGTCAAATTATGTCCAATCATAAAGACTACATATTTTTAAAAGGACTTCTCATTATTGTTTACCTGCAAGAATTCCAAACAGCATCTGAGAAGACATCACATCTGCAATGACATCTTGGGAAACCCAGTGAGGCAGCTAAATGAGGGTTCAAATCTGCAGAGTTTTGAGCGTTCAAACCTTCATCCAGGAAAGAACTTTCACTTGTGTTTAAATGTTTACCAACATGGTTTTCTGCACCAGGAAAGAACTTTCACTTGTGTTTAAATGTTTACCAACATGATTTTCTGCACCAGGATTAAAATACTGAGCAGTTGGCAGTATGAAAATACATAATCCTAGAAAATCTGACAGATACAAGCTAAAAATGCTAACATTTTCAGCAAGTGTATTTCAGCTGTGTCCTCTTTTCTAAATTATTTCATTGGTAATGTCATGGAAAACTGTAGGGCTTGGAATAGCACCTATTCGTTAGTTAATAAATTATTTTGAGGTACGTTTGCCAAATTCCCCAGGGATTCAGGAGGATAAATTGCTTGTAGAAGTTTTGCTTCAGTGGCTTCCAGTGGAATTTCTTCTCATCAATACTCTGCCAGTTATGCTGCATAAGTTTGTACCTCATACCAAGCTGCTGGAGCTGTAGCAAGGGAACTGAAGATTAATTTATCCATGTGGGAAATAAGTTATGATTAATAAAATATCTTTATTCTTTCTTAGCTTCTGCTCATGTTCCATTAATTTGGGGGGTCTGCACTCTTTCCAAGTTTTCATGTCTCCATCCTGACCTGATGTTCCCATTTGGCACCTACTTGAGTCATGAAAAGATTCACCTATTTTTAAAAAGTTGCTGATTTTGCAGTTTCGATAAGATCCACAAAGGACCAAAAAAACATCCAAAGCATTATGGTGCCTTCAGTGTAGCCATAGTAAATGGGGTCTGAAACCATCTGCATTTTGCCAATTAGCTTATTCTTAGTTGCCACGATGCTTTGTAGAGATACCCCTAAATCTCTTCATGGATCTCGCTTCAGTGCTCACAATCAGTACAACTTCCATAAATCACACCACATGTAGCTGGTGCTCACATCTCTTAAATGGAGCCCCCTCAGCTGGGAATGAACTAGTTCAAGACAACCTAATAATGTCAGATGGTAGTAACTGCCTATCACTGCTCGCTGTTGTATTGATTAGCTTTTAAAGCTTATTGCTGAGGATGATCTATAGAGCTAAAAGGGCTGGGAAACCTGCTGGGCATCTGGACATTGCGGCTTGAATCTATGGATGGTTTGGTTTGCATCCGAAACAATTCCTGCAACACATTTAGTGGATTCTACGATTTAGCCACAGCATAGAGCTGCAGTAAAGACGAGGAGGAAAAAAAGAGATACTCTTATATAATCTTTCAGACTGAAGGAAACATTTTCACCTCTGTATATCTTTCTGCGCTACACACCATGTCTGTAGTATCTTCTGTACCCTGTATTATTTCATTGCTAAACATATTTTAAAACTGTAGTTACTTAAATCTACATCTCCTAGACCTTAGTGTGATTTCTTCCCTTCAGGAATTTCAGAAACACATCAGTAGTAGTTGAACCTTATAAATTTGGTTACCAATATAGTTTTTCAAAATAATGTTTTTGGACTATGTTTATGGCTACATCTACTTCAATTTCTGACCCTTGTAGCCAGTTTCACATATTAATCAAACACACTCTTACCTTCTGCTTGTACTTGGTTTGTGCTTGCCCTCTTTTTGAGTTATGATGCCTCCACCTTTCTCTATCCCTGAATACCATCTACTTTTAAAATGAGTTTCTAATAGCTTTCTCTTTAAAAGTTTCTTTCCTTCTACAAACGTCTCTGATCATAATCAGAAGGATGACAATTTGTAAAATAAAATTCTACTATATAATGAGAGATAGTAAAAAAAAGTGTGCCAAAATACTTCTGGAGATAAAAGAGAAGTCTTGGAGATAAATGTTTGTATGTGTGCGAAACAGAAATTGTTCCCTTGGTGTTTTGACTAGCTTTAATAGTCACATTTAAATAGAAGGGATCGGAAGATAGGCTTTGCAGTGATCATTATGCTTAGCCCACTCAAATGCCAAAAATTTCAGAGCTAGGTAGAATTTGCACGTTATGTGCCTTGCATTTTACTCATTGGAGACTTATAGAAAGGCCAAAAAGAGAGAAATAAGACACTGAGTGAACCCATACACTGTTCCTTATCATTAAAATTAAATTACAGAGTCATCGTATTATTTATTAGTTAGCACCATTAAAATAGTTGACCATTTTTCAGAAAAAAAAAAAAAAAATCAGAATTCCACAACAAAACCAAGATAGGCCATTTCACCAAAATAAATAAATTCCATAGGGGAAATTCAGGCACACTTGTTGACAGATTTCCTACTCAGCTGACACAGGGACATTGGTTTGCCACTTACATTCTTAATGTATCACACATCTACCCCGTTATCAGAACTAAATTCCACATCCACCTCTGCACAGTCTGTTTTATGAGCAGGAGTGCAAACCGCGTCTTGCATGATATAAGTTGGTTTATGTGGGAACACACAGGTTACTATTGGTAACCATGCATTAAAAATTAAGTTCAATCAGAAGCATTGTTTAAAAAAAAACAACTCCAAACCAACAAAGACTATTTTAATTTTCACCATTTGTTTACACTGATTTTGTGAATGAGTTAGCTTCATGGTGATTTAAAGACATGTATCAAGCAACTCCCTTCCGTTCATTCAGCTCTTTCAAGACACATTTCTATCTAATAAACATTTCAGTAATGTTCTTTCCATGATCTGAAAGAAGATAAGAATTAGGAGTATACTCAGAACAAACCTATGCTGGTCTTAAATTTATTTTTGACTGGTTTCCTAGTTATTCAGGGTTTATCTGACCCACTTGGTTTTCCAAAGATATGGGCTATAACATTGCTGGTAAGTGTGATTGCCAGCAACGCAATGTCATTTCCTAAGGCATGGTTACAAATTGTTTCTTCCTTCATAATGAGATGCTTACATTCATGCCTAATCTTCACCAAACACAAATAATAAGGCACATTTATGTGCCTATTTATGCTGTAAAAATAGTTTACATTTACAAGTAGAAACAATACAACTTGGCTTATCTTAGCAAGTAGGACACTGATCCTTTAACTGAGGTAAGCATTCGATGTTCCTGACTCCCAGCTGAACACTAGGAACCCCACATTACAGTGCTTTGCTGTGCAGAGACATAGAAAATGAGAATGAAAACATTCCCTGGCAGATTTACTTCTAATGAGGATTTATATTGAGTTTAACTTGAATTTTAAAGCTCACATCTGTAGAGAAAAAAAGGTATAGTAAATCTCAAAAAAAATCCTCAGGAGGGTTGCTCAATCAGCAAAACTGCTGACATTTCTAGCACCTCACATGTTTGTTTTTAAACACCGACAGATAGCGATGTGAAGATGACTATGTCATGAATGATCGATTCCAGCAGTGACTTCCTTCTGGGTGAAATTACCATGCTGACAAAATACTGAAAAAAGTCATGCAAGTATTCTGAAAAGCCATGAATATGAGTACCTCATAGGGTATTACAGAACAAGAATTTTTATTCATTCATTTTTCAAATCTAATTGAGCAATAGCACTAGGTTTTTTGAGATAATGTTGTTTAAATAGATGGCTGGAGGGCATCCATGTTTTCCTAATCTTACTCACTGAGAACACAATTAAGCTTTTTGCTCCTCTTGTTAATTTATAGTGAGATTTTAGAGCAATCATTTCTAAAAGTAATGCATCTTATTGGGGAAGAGAAATTACATATAATGGTAACAGATGACAGATACATACAATAAAACACAGACAGAAAAAATGAAGAGACCTCACACTAAAACAGACCTTGTCAGATCATATTGCAGTAATGGCCATTAACTCCTCCTCTTGAGCTCTCCCAGCTATAGCAGAAATCTGCAGGAGCTGAGTAATAGCAACAGGCGAAAATCATGCCTCAAGTGCCTTAGATTTCACATGCAGAGAAGTATAGAATAGCTTTAAAAAAAAATGAAAAAAGTGAAAGGAAGGAGACGTGAGGGAAGGGGAGAGAAGTGGAAGTGAGAGGAAAGTAAACCAAAAGTTAACCCTCTGAAGTTCACGTAATTCCAAAGTTACACCTTTTACAATTAGATATAGCTAGATAATTTCAAAATAGTAGATCAACTCAAGCTAACTGTATGATGCAGGAGAATGTCTGAACCTATTTCTCTCTTTTCTGCTTGTTTCTGTCTAACACTTTCCTGCAATTGCCAAAGTAAAAAGAGATATGTGAGTAGATTATATAGGCTCTAGTAAACAAAATGTAAGAAAACATATTAATAGAAAATTACAACTCAAAAAAGTTGGAAGCGATCATCTTAAGTTATGGAGGCTTATCTGAAACATCTGATCACATCTTAGGCCCGTTTGGAGTTCTCTGAAGTAAACGCGGCACTTCTAGCCAGGCTGTTCAAAATGAGTATGTGCTTGTTTCTATAATTCTCTCTCTTCTTCCTTACTGGCTATGCAAGTTTGTTTCACCCCTCTATATTTTGCTATATTTAACATATATTTCCTCTCTCTACCCACAAGTTTTATATTGTGGTATAATTTAGTTTTGGTCAATTACATTGGTCTGTTCTGATAGATCTGAAGATGGAAATCCTTTATCAACTTGTTTAATCAATGTGTCTCCACTTTCTTCTGGAGAAACTGATTCTAGACTGGGTGCTACATTTCAGCATCTGGTTCTTTGCCAGGACTGCTAACACTGGTCCCTGTTTCGGGTAATTTTGTGACAATTAGCCATGAGCCCATTTTATTGGTTCTGGAAATATTTTTAAAGGGATAACAATCCTCATGCTCACTCAATACTTGAATCCAAGCAGTTGTGTAATGCAAAATCGCACTGCAATTTTTCAGTACGGTGAACTAGAAAGCACCGTAAATACTACAAAACCCCAAAGTTTTATTGGTAGCGCTCTCAATAAATGCACTCCAAAGGGCTTTTTAAAAAAGCATTTTCACAAACTTAGAGGAAGGAAACAAAACTTAAACCAAGGTAAATTTTCCGTTTTCAACCTTTCTGTGTAAACACTTGCTGCAGCCACATTCAGCTGAATCTGCAAGTAAGGAAAGTAGATGGTTTAACTATAACTATGAAGGGCTAAAATCGATGATGTGATACAGTGCAGGAGCTAATGTGAGTGCGCATCTTGTGGAGGATGCAGAGGTAAAACAGTCTGCTCTGATTGACAGTTTTACAGCAACGAATACAAAAACATCATTGCCACGTAATATTTTAGAAGTTTGTGAAGAGGACCAAGAATTGGATTGCTTTACTCAAAATGGCTGACAGGTACCAGTGAGGATACTGTGAGCTGCTGAATGACTAGAAGGTGGCCTCTAAAACCCACAGCATGATACTTAGGTGCTGTGTGGCCAGTTATCATCTCGTTCAGTGGAAAACAGTGTAAATGTTCTCAGAAATCTGGCTGGCCTTTAAATGTCAGTGTAGGCATAGTTTTCAGAAATGACTGATTGCTGGCAATCTAGAGCCTTCATGTACTGCAAAGATGACTGAAAAGCCATCTACTGGGAGTACACATCCGTGCTACTCTAGTGATTCCTGGGTCTTGAATACTCATTCTGAGACTTGTGTGCTCAGTCCCTACTTGATCTTAGTGTTTCAGCTGTAGCAATTTACTTATGAGAATTGTGGTGTTATTTTAATATTTCTTTTCTTGAACACTTCAGTATTTCTGTGACTTCAGGATGACAGAAGACCTCAGCTTTGTTTTGTTTTTAATCAGTGATCATTTCATAACAAGTTTTAAAATACTTTACATAACTCGAATATTTCATAGAACGATAGCTGTAGCAGTGGCCTAGGAAATAAACCGTCTTCTACAGGTGACCTACCCGAATTCCAAGTAGAAGTAAAAACTATTTTCTTTTCCCTTGTGAACTTGCTCAGCCTTTCTTGCTACATGACTATCAAGTGGCCAAACTACAGTTAAAACTCCCTAGTAGCCAAGTTTGAAACAAGCTTTTCTGGAAACCCTGTGATTCTAATATTTCAGGCTCTTCTGGAACAAAGCTCCATCCAGATACCAAAAGTATAGTCTCCTCAGCGCTAGAGACCTAGGTGGAGGGAGCAGGACAGCAAGACACTTTCTCTGTGATTTCTTAGCCCAAATCTCTCAACACAGAATCCATTTCCTTTTATGGAAATTCTGATAACTGACTGGTCTCCTTTTTTTCTTTCTTAAGCAAAGCATTATTCTGAGTTTCTACCTCTGATATGAGAATCTACTTGGGACAAGATTAAATTTCACATTAAATTATTTGCAGTCCTGAAAAAAGTGGAAGTTGGGTATGTGATTAACATTTAGGAGTAAAAGAGAAAATAGGCATGATTTTTATGGTAAAAATAGAAGTACAGGCTTAGGATTTAAACAGTACAAATAGACAGCATAGAAACAAGAACAGGGAGAAAGAATTCAGCATATAGCTTTGTGGAAAAATTTCCTACTTCAGTTGGGATAGCTTTACTTAAAATATGGTTGTCAGTCAGCAAGAAAGAATATAGATAGAGTTAGATTTCCGCAGACACAGTAATCTACAAATATGCTATTCTCATGTATCATAACTGCACACAACATCTCTGTATCCCCAGCAAGAAACTTGGAATATGTCCTTCCCTCACAGTGACCATCTTATCATCGTGAACAATGTATAACCTGTAGATTAGGGTAATTTTTTATGCACACTGGAGAAAGAATTTAGCTTTACTCTTCATTAAGTTAAACAGCACTGTTGGGTAAAATAGCACGTCCTATTTCTGTCCGCTCTGAGAGGTATAAAACATTGGTGCTTTACATGAAAGGCTCACTGTATGCGTGAGTAGGTTATTAAATCTCTGCTGTAGGCTTTGTAGCTTCTGTAGCCTATTTGGTGTAAGAGATGGAACTGGTCAGATTTTTTTGACAAATACACTTAAATTTTTAGTTAGAGCTAAACCAATGAGTTGTTGGCTATTCAGTACTACTACAGGTCCTTTAGGCACTTCGCAGCTACTCTGGTTCTGCTTGTAAACAGCAATGCAATAGCAGGCAGGTTGCAGCAGGGATAATTGACTCTTGTATAAAGTTTCTTAATAAAGCACTTGGGAAAAGTTAAAATTCATTTCCTGTACTTAGAAAAGTTAAGGGACAAAGCCAATGCAGATACAAATTCAAGTAACTTATTTCAAGTCACTTGAATGATAGATTTTTTTGACCAGTAAAATATATGACCTTACATCTGAAAGATGGAGCAGTCACGATAGGATTTTGCATCAGAGAAGAGTATAATTTCCCCTCTACTACTTGCAACAAGTTGTAAAAATCACGTCCCTGTGGTTTAGGAAATATTTACCTTATTTCAAAGGGATCTCTTCTGTGAGTTATTGCTCACTAATGAAGTAAGACGTGCCCAATCTGTCCCTTAGTTTAGACTTAAAAAATATTTCTGCTATCTGTGATTTTAAAGAATGTATAATGTAACTTTAGCAACATATGGTAGTGTCTTTCCAATAAATGCTATGTATGAATCTTCTTCAAGTTACGTTAGAGTGTCTCAGATATAGAGAGACACGTCATGGAATGGCAGAGATCATTAAAAGTTGTAACGTTGACTTTATGGTAGCAATTAACTAAAATACAGTAGTTTTTAAATAGATAACCCACTTTTTATTTTGAAATTTGAACTAAAGAATTTTAGCCAACGGACTTGAAAGGATAATAACGTAAGACAGTTAAATACCATAAATATAAATATAATTATTTGTTAAATTTTCCTAAAGTGATTATTATTTTTACATGGGTATCAATGCTACTTCCATGGAAATTAAAACAAAAGAAAGAAAAGAAATCGTACTGAATTTACTGAATAGAGGAATGGATTCCCAAACTGTAATGCTGAATTCCATGCTTTTGTTTGCTAAGAGAATAGTGTATCAGCACATTAACAAAACCTTTGGCAGGTGAACTTTGCTGTGTCTTCTGAACAAGGTTCAGAAAAGAAGATGGAAAAAATTATTTTCCTAAGATTTGGTTGGTGAACCCAGTTCTACCTGCAGTAAGTACCTCTGTCCACAGAGGTTACACTTGCTCCATGAATGATTAAACATTGCAAAAAACTTATGGATGACATGCCCTAGCAAAGATCTGGAGACTACAGAACATTTAGTTTGTGTACTCTCAGTTTGCACTAAAACTACAGCTCACCAATTAGCACTCTATAGAGCTATACAAATGTTATAAATCAAGGAACAACTTCTTTAATACAGAATTAGGATTAGTATGTGTATTTTATACTGAGGAAGAAAAGAAACATGAGTCAAACAGTACCCCTGTCATGGTAAAAACCTCATTGGCAGAATGAGCTTTATATGTAATTGTAGAGTAAGGTACTGGTTCATAGATCTTTGCACATTTAAAAAATAAAAAATTAAATAATGTGACTTAACCCTGTGCGATCACCTCTCTCCCAAACATATTGTAGTCCAAATTAATGCACTTCCTTTACTAAATTATTAAATACTCACAGGTATATTGATTCCTGCTCTTTATCTGCTTTGTGAAGATGTATTTCAAGTAATTTGACACATACAAAGAGCCCTCCTGAGGCTTATGCACACTCATGGTTATATATATACATATAGGTAAGTAATTACAGTCATAGCTGCCTCATGTAGCCTAAGCTGGCAAACTGACCACCAAGAGCACCTTCTAACTTTAAATACTCTATGACCTGAAGTTTCAAGTTTGGATTCTGACCCTCTTAAACCATTTCTTTTCCAAACAGGGAAACTGGTTTATGTAGGGCAGTCTTGCACACATCTTGCAATGGTATTAATGTCAGAAGTGGGAATATCTCAAACAGTGAGGTTTTGTGTCAGTGTCTGAAACATCAGGTTTCAAAAAATTATACTGTAATCGGCAAATGAGTAAATATGTGTTCCTTTGCATACTTATATTCCTATATTTGAAAACTTCTAGCAATCATGAAACTAAAAACAGATTTCAATAGGCATTTGAGTATAATCTGGGCTTTGTCAAATTTGTTCTGGACAGTAAAAGCACTTGCAAAATTTAGGCCATATAATCAGAAGGACTGATCTGAAAATCTTAAGGAAATGAAAATAGCTTTGCTATTATAACTTTCATTAGCATTAATGATATTGCACAACTAAAGCCCTGCTTCTCTGGACAGAGATGCACCTCTGTCCTGACCAGTGTGCTGTTTAGATTGACAATTTAGACAATTGGATAGTCATGCTAACTTACGGTCTGCTTGGAATCCAGATAAAAGCTGGAATTCAGTGGTGTTTTTTCCCTAGTTACATTGGCTGTGTTCCCTTTCCTCTCTCACACACTAATCTCATAAGTCATTTGCTGGCTTTTGAGATTTGGAGTGCCAAAATGGCTTGAAATAGCAGATGAGCAAACAAATAGCTATTTTTTTCCTATAAATAATTACCAAGAGAAAATGGAAGTTTTAGTGACTGTGGGCTGCTCTTCAATAAGGTTTTTCTAGATTTGAGATAAATCCTAGACATATGAGTCCTAGACTAGTCCTTCATCTTCTAGTCTTGTACCGTCCAGTACACCAGACTCTACTGACTAGCTATTTGATTTTTGGGGTTTCTCATCACATTAATATTCAGGAACTTTGTGAAAAACTTAGTTTTCCCTCAGAAACACTCCTCTTTTAAGAGAATGGATATCCGATTGGTTATAAAACAGGAGTGTGGCTTTTTGTACATAAACTTAGGTTTTTTCATTCACTTTGCACAAACTGAAAAATAACCTAGTGACTTCTGTTTGCAAAGATTTTATTTAGAAGGATTTCCTTTCCTCCGGTAGAGAGAACCTTCTTTCAGTTATGTTCCTGTGAATTATAATTAGATATTTGAACTCTAATAATAATAAACGCATTTCCCCCACCAACGGGATTATCCTGGCCTGTTTGTTAGCATCAGCAGAATACTATGTAGCACATTGTCAGTTAAAACTCTGCTTTTGATTGCCAGTAAAACCCTACAGGTTATGGCCTCTGTAGGCAGAAGGAGGAGGTTGGGCTGCTTATTGATCTGTGAAGCTGAAGCTCCCAGATGCATGTCGTTGGTGCAGGGTGGGTTAGTTGGTGCCTGGAGCCTGCAGGTACTGGTACTCAGTACATGCAATGAAGGCATAGCTTAACCTAGCTTCACTAGCACTTCCAAGTTCAGTTCAATGCAGTGCAAGACTGGCTCTCTCGTGCATGCTATCCATTCCTAGTCGCTACAGCCCTATGCGCAGTCTCAGACTGCTTCAAATTTCGCTGTACCTTCAGCACCTCTTGAGAAGCAGACTCTTACACATATAGGCATAGAGGTGCTGTAGCTCTCTCCTGTTACACTATGTCCATGAGGAAGAAAGAAGCTAAAGCCTCTTGTAGTTAAGCTCTATTTATGCAATTGGCATACAGCTTCCAAATGCCCAACACTGGAAAGCCTTCAGGCCACTCCGTCTGGGTAAGTACAAGCAGGATGCAGCAGGATAGCATGGTAGAGAGGAGTGGGCAAGACCTCAGCTGAGCAAAGATCTGTGTTAAAAGAATGGCTTTCTGAGACTCTGGGTCTGGTCATCCCTTTGTTATTGCACCCATGAGCATGGTCAGCTGTGATCTAATTTTCTTTGCTCTTTCCCACTTCTGCACAGCTTCTGGCTGAAATAGGAAAATAATTAACTTTTTTTCTGCTTTTAACCCCATTTGTATCCAAATTCCAGCCACTGGCTTAAGACATTTGTACTATCATTTATGATTTTTCATATCCAGCAGTGTTCAAACTTTGTCACAGAAGCAGGTCAGGAGAGAAGGGTACTGGCGTATTATGCAAAAAACTTACAGTTGCCTAGCACCATTCAGCTGATTACCACTGACATTCTGAAATGAAAATATCTAATGATGTCATATTCTAAAGTGCCTCTAGAACCGGAGGCACAAATTTTAAGAAAATAACATGCTCATTAAGGCTAGTCTACACATTTCTGATTCCTAACTTGCCCTTTTTACTGTGCTAAGCAGGTTGAATTATACTAGATCTGCTGTCATGCTGTTCAGTAGCAGAAAAAAACAGTAGACACACTTTTTACCCTCTCTCGGTTCTGGTTAGCAAAAGTGAAAATGAAAACCATTGGCAAAAATTTGTGCTGGACTTTCCAAATGCACAATAAGCTCAAGTTCATCAGAGTGGAGAAAAGCTCTGTGCCTGTTTGAATGGATCTAATTATTGGTCTTGTCGGTTACGTGTTGCATCAAATTGTTCTCTCAAAAAGAAGTAATGCAACAACTCTGTGTACATACTAAAAGATATTTTGGTAGAGAGTTGCATAAGCTAAGTGACAATTAGATTTGTTTCATAACAGCTCCCACCTGAGTCAGTGAGAAAAAAAAAAAACAGGCATGCCAAAGGTGATAAGAACTGATGTTCATTTGAATAAACAGAATATGATCTCAACTACACTAAAAAGAAACATTGCTAAAGTGAATTATAAGCTCAACTGTCTGAGTCTTTTCTGTGAGCCTCCTTTAACAAAGCAGGCAATTTCTCAATGCTTTGTACAGTATTACTAAAACCTGAATTATGTGTGTATTGTCTCCAAAAAGGTTGCCTACAAATTCACATTTTTCAAGGCTTTCCATTTCTTCATTTTTATTTCTTTAACAGTTCCACCCAAAAGGGAGATGATGATTATGAAGATTACACTTCAAATAAGACTTGGGTTTTGACTCCCAAAGTCCATGAAAGTGATGTCACTCTTATTTTAAATGGCTTGCTGGAAGGATATGACAATAAGTTGAGACCTGACATAGGAGGTATGTTGGTTTTCTTTTTAGACCACTTCTGATTAAGTGGCGAAGAGAAAGAATTTTCATACCATATTATGCTACACAGGGAACAGAATCCATTCAAAGTAGTTATGAAAACAAAACACAACGTACCAAAACATCAGAGGCACAAAAAGTAGTCACGATTTTGGACACTGATATAAATTGAGATTGCTACATCCATCCCAAGACATCTAATAAGACCATTGTGATTTGCCGAATGAGGCTGCTTGTGCCTGTGCACAGAAAGTTTGGAATTTACTTTGGGGGAATTAAAAAGCAAGTTATATCTTCTTTGTATATCTAAGGGTGCTAGAGAATCCCAAATATATTGAAAAGGAAGGCCAAAACTAGGGTAATGCAGCCTGATGTGAGGGACACAGACAGAGACTCTAACAGAGCAGGTCTGCATTGACTGAGCCTTGCATGAGCCCTGACTTGCAAAGCAGAGCAAGAAGTGACTGGGGAGTGGGGCAGGGAAGAAGAGGCTCACAAAAGATAACTGCAGTCAAGTAAGGGCAACCTCCCTAGATTTCCCACACAGACAATAGAAGAATATAGACCCAAGCGTGGACTCATAATGGAAGTCTTATTTAACTGAATCCCCTTTTGCAGGAATCTTCCCCTCCACTGATTACTGAGGAAGCTTGAAGACAGAAATCTCCCTAAGTTGCTGCAAGTCAGTTTGAGAAGGTCCCACGTGTGCACAGAACAGGCAGACAATACCTCCATAGAGGGGCATACAGCAGTAATAAGATTACAGAAAAAACAGAGAATTCACGGGTAAGGCAGGCAGAGGAAAGCAGAGAGCAACAAGGTTAATTAAGAAAGCCATTTCTAACAAGTTTATAGAGGCTTATAAACTAAGGATTTTTCACAGTGAGGGATAACATGGGTATTTAACCCTCAGCATATGTATATAGTGTAAATTAGCAGAGGAATTCATTTTATTCTCCCTATACAAGACTTCAGAGAATAGAAAGGAACTAAGCATTCATAAAAGCATCTGGGAAAAAACAAGCACATTTCAGTCAAGGTGTGTAAGAGTAATAAAACTACAACAGAATCATTTCAGAATAATTTAATCTAACAACTGTTTTTCATTCCTGTTTTAGAGCCTTGAGAATTATTTTGCTCTGGGCTCATAAAATTGTTACTTAACCACAGCCATCTCTGCAGGCAACAGCAGTCATGTTGCATTTGGCATTATAATGTAAAATGAGTGATGCAAGACATCCTAAGAAGAAGAAGTTTGCTTTCATTGATAGCATTTTGTCAGGTCTGTTGCTGTGACCTGACACAAAATATACATACTCTCAGTCAGATATGACTCACTCTAAGGTAATGACACTGGTTTCAGTATTTGTTCTCATAGCATACATTAATTTGTCCTGATAGATGAAATGATACAGGAATTTGTCTCAAAGCATCTCCAACTACTTTCAAACTGGACACTTTGTTTCAAATTTATATTTATTTTATATGCACATTTAAATGTGAGGCAACCACATTTTGACCTTCACTCATGTTACTGATTCTTGTTGTTTCTCTTACAGTGAAACCAACAATAATTCACACTGACATGTACGTAAATAGCATCGGGCCTGTGAATGCTATCAATATGGTAGGTAAATGATTATCTGTTTTGTTACTAAACCGCCATCATTTTGACAGTACAAAACTTCCTTTAGTTTTGATGTGCTATACCTATGTTATTTTCAAAGTCTCATTATTATTATGGATGTGAGGATTATATGAATCCCTATAAGACAGGGAAAGAGAGCTCTATGCTGAAAAAAATGTAATAATAATAATATTACTATTACACTTCTTTGTGCTCTACTTTTAGTGCTTTGTGACAATTTAACTCCTCTAAAACTGAGCTTCCAAATTGCTAGAAAATAAGGAAAACCATTCACCAGTGATATTTCCACTCTTTCTACCAAGAGCGAAAAAGAAAAAAGCTTAGATCCTCTCTTCTTTCCTAAATTCTAAAAAAAATTAATTTTATCTCCATACAGGTGAGGGAAACTGATCCAGCCTTAGCACAATGTCTACTTCATTCTTGTAATTTTCACGTATAGAAAGAAATCTCAGATTGCTCTTTTCCATTCTATAATTCCCTTTGCAGCTTCTGGCTGCCTAGGGGTGCCAGAGAACGTGAGCCTTCACCACTTCTGATATTAACTGGGGGGCACATGCTATTAAGGCAGCCAAGTCAGCTCAAAATTTTTCTGTCCTAGATCCAAGGGAATAAGTAATTGTTCTCTGATCTGATCAAGTGTGGGCTGAAGTGTGCGGACACAGAATTAGAATGGTGCATATAGCACTCAACTGCATCTTGGTTTCACCCTTCAGGGCAAAACAGCAGAATATACTGCTCTTACACAATAATCTTGGTAAACTATGCCCTCAAAAAATGTTTTTATCAGTTTTAGTGTCATCTTCTGTCATTCATATATTTTTCATACGAAATTAAGGACAGCATATCAGGAATGATGTGAAATGCTGAGTGCTATGTTTTCATCAGTATTTCTGGTTAACACAACAGGAATATACAATTGATATATTTTTCGCCCAAACGTGGTATGACAGACGTCTGAAGTTCAACAGCACTATAAAAGTGCTCAGATTAAACAGCAACATGGTTGGGAAGATCTGGATACCAGATACATTTTTCCGAAATTCCAAGAAGGCTGATGCTCATTGGATAACAACTCCTAATAGGATGCTCAGGATCTGGAATGACGGCAGAGTGTTATACACATTGAGGTATTTATACCTGAATTTAATTTCACTTTCTCTAGGGAAAGCCAAAGAGAAAGGTCCTGTGAATTTAGGTAATTTGACATTAACCTGAAGGAAAAAACATTGGTTTTCTTATTTACTTATACATACAACCCTGAAAAGGGGAAATATTTAGAAGACATTACTTGGATGCAATTTATTTTACATGGGTACAGTAAAGAGTTTTATTCCTTCCTATAGATTGTACTGTCTTGTTCCACAATAGCCACGATCCTATACTAAAATAAATATAAGCCTTGTTATAGTAATTCATCTTAATTTTGAGGTATGTTTTATTGTTTGCCACTGGTTTGGTCCATATTGCCCTTTACCTTTTCATTGAGTTAAACTGATGAATTTGAAATATCCTTGAATTAAGTCGATGATATAAAAGGAGGTATTATATACAGCAAAGGCCTCTTACTCTGAATTGATTACTATTCATCTAGATGAAGCTCCACTCTGAAAAAGCATTTCATTCCTCAAAGATCTTATGAAAATAAGGATTATAATTTCAGCATTGATGATTTAAGTTTTAATCCAAAAGCTACAGATATGCCCTGTTCCACTAAAATTGTTATGAATCTGAACTTCATATGTTCTTCTCCAGATTTCTCAGCAGTGTGTAGCTTTTGAGACAGATTAGCTTTAAAAACTATCTTTTCAATAAGGTTATGTATATGCCTACCTTTAAGTGTAACATATGCAATATGTAACAACTCAAATACCATATTCCAAATGACTGTAAGAAACTTCCTAAATGTGAAAATCCTAAGTGCTTTTTTTTTTTTACTTTTCCTTACATGTGCTATAATATTTGGTTCTATGTAAAATGTGGACAAAGAGCAGTAGTTCAAGAGAATCTATAATTTAAAATGAGAGTACAGAATCAAAGATATAAGAACTTCTGGGTTTCAGACCGCATTTTTTTCAAAGTGCTGTTCCTAGTTTTGTTTTATTGGGTGCCAAAAATAAAGTTTTGAAGAAAAGTATACTCATTATCATTTTAATGAACAGATCTAAAGCTTTGTTTAAGGCAACCTTTTAATGTTGCAACTGTCTGAATTACAAAAAGGAGTTTTATTTCACAGTTATTTTACATTCATTACACATTGCATCACTGGAAGAGATAAGGGAATGATTGGAATTGAAATCCAGTGCAAATCAAAGTCAGTTTGGTAAAGAAGATCCTAGGTCCACTTTCGAAAAGTAGAAAATTTGGACTTAGCTACACTGCTGTCTCTTTGACTTTTGTTGTCTTTCTCTTCAAACCCCTCAGTTTCTCTCATTAGGAAGACTTATATCTGATAGAATTCAGAAACAGTTATCTGGCATTTATGTGTACTTAGTTGCCTTAGTGAGACATAGCAAGCACCAGAAAGGGTTCAACCTGGATTAATCCAGAAGTGAGATGTGAAAGTATCATCACAGATCTGGGATTCTGTCCTGAAGGGCAAAGGGCTTCAGAAGAGCTGGTTGATTTTCTTAGTCACCTCCCCACAAGCTCAAGAACAGTCCATCCCGACCAGCAAGAAATCAAAGGAAGTTAGCAGGCAGTCTGCATGGATCAAGGCAAAGCTCCTGACAAAAGACAAATGTGAAAAGAAAATGTACTAGAGGTGGAAGCAGTGACAAGTGACCCAGGAGGAATACAGAGATGTTGTCTGAGCACTCAGGGACAGAGTTAGAAAAGCCAATGTTCATCTGGAGTTGACTCTGACTAGGGACATGAAAGAGAGAAGGGTTTCTACACATAGATCCTCAGCAAAAGGAATACTAGGGAAAATGTGAACACACTGCTGAATGGGAATGGGGGCCTTATCACAAGGGACATTGAAAAGGCCAAAGTACGCAATGCCTTCTTTGCCACAGCCTTTATTGGCAAAACCCTACCTTCAGCAACCCCAGGTCCCTGAGACCAGTAGGAAAGTGGAGCAAGACTTACCTTTGGTTGAGGAGGATCAGGTACAGGCTAAATAAGCAGACACTGAGGTGTATTGAGTATGCCAGTAAATCTGAGCCTATCCCAAATTCAAACACTGTTAAATATATTCACCACATATATATATCCACCTCCTCCCTCCTCTCCAAAGTCCAAGTATCACGCAGCTGATGGCAGGGCTGGCACTACGTATAGGCTAGCAACAATTAAGGGACTGATGGCGGAGTTTTTAGCAGGCACATAAGGAGGTACATCTAATCTAATTTTGGATTTATAAAAGTACATATCTCTACCTGATCTGTAGGACCTACACCACCTGAGTTATCATGGACAATCTCCTTACATTCAGTGGAGGGAAACACCTTTCGGTACATTCTTCTTCTGATTTAATTTAAATGTCTTATATTGGAATGCAATTAAACATATCCTCAAAACGTCTTTCCAGTAGTTATCAAGGTAGTCTAGATGGCTGTCTTGGATGCAGAGGTCTAAATTTGGACTCACATCCACTATTTCTGAAATAGAATTTTTTTCATGTAAAATACATTTCCCTAGTGCATTATGGCATGCTGTGAGATTTGTCACTGCTCATGAGGTGACCTGTATATCTGCTTATGGATTTGCCAGTTATGAATAAAGCTGCCTTTTCAAATGCATAGGAACAGAACTTTAATACCTTTTTCTATTACACAGTCCAGAAAGTAAATGATCAGGACCTATGTAGCCAAAAAAGTAACACTGCTTATCAGTAACTGTGATGTCTTCCTATGCTTGGAATATCCAAAGTAACACATACATATCAATAGTTTACTTTTGCTTTCTAGATGTCTATACACAAAATATATTTCAATACTTCATAGTCAGGTTCCATATTACTAAGAATCTAATTTTGCTTGCCATGATGTAGCTTTCAGGACAAGCTTCTCAAGTGCATTCTGTATATCCTGATCTTTTTCTCCTCAGGCTGACAATTGATGCTGAGTGTCAGCTACAGTTACACAACTTCCCAATGGATGTCCATTCCTGCCCCCTGGAATTTTCAAGCTGTAAGTAACATGCTTAGAAATATCCCTTTTCTGACCCACACTGAACCACTTATTATAAATTTATTGTTACGTACTTAGAGTCAGTGAGGGTATGTTCTTAACTATATGTAGACCAATGGTTTTCAGTTTTACTTTAACCTTATTTTCAAGCACATGAATCATATATGTTCACAAATATAATTGGAAAATGCAATATAAATAATGATACATTTTCTAGGACCTATGTGATTAATTTATGCTTGTATCTTAGCATAACAGTAGAAATTTTTACTTTCAGTATCAAGCTCTCTGATACTTTGTCTCTGTGCATGGGTATTTTACTGTTGCAGTACTTGGAGTCAAGAGTTTAACATTTTGCAGTCAGGGCAAGGTGTGAATTCCTGGTCCAGCTGCAGACTTTTTGTCATAATGGAAGGATGGGCAAAATTGCATCCTATAGGGTTCACAAAAATGGATAATTTTTCAAAAACTTATCTGAAGTGATATTTTAATTTATAATAAATAAAATAAAATGTGACATTAAGTAAAAGGCACTACTAACTTGAGAAAAATGTATCTATAATTGCAATATGCTTCTCCAGTTTTTCCAGAAATAGAAAATAGTATTTTTCCTCCCCAAAGTACACTAAAATCCTACAAATGACTATGAAACAAAGCATTCTGTATTTTCCATTGCAATAAGATGGCTACCCAAGAGAAGAGATCATTTACCAATGGAAGCGCAGCTCTGTGGAGGTGGGGGACACCAGGTCCTGGAGGCTTTACCAGTTCTCCTTTACAGGATTAAGAAATACAACTGAGGTGGTGAAGACTACTTCAGGTAAGACAACTGACCTGTTCTACCTTCAGATTGATTTAGGATTTTATTAACAGAAATTTAAAAAGAAAGATACGTCTGTTTAGAACTTAGCATTAGCACTTCACTGAACAATTACAGGCTCTTAATTACCTATGGAACCATACAGGCTTTAGTACTTCTGAAGAAAAGTAAGTTATTGCCTACTGTCCATTTTTGTCCTCCAAGAACTACCTAGAACTGTCAGGAGAATGCCACTATGACAAGGGGTGGGTGGGTGAGGGAATTTCCTATCCTGCTCCAGTGTAGAAAACAGCACAGCTGCTCCACTAAATGATCATCTGATACTGATTTGAATATTTTATAATCCCCTTCCAACTTCCAGAAGCAGAAAGTAGGCCTGCACAAAACTAAATGCAAAGTCCCAACCTCTTTACTACAGCAGCTCCAAGTTTATTTTGTTCCTTAAAACAGTGCACATTCAACCCTCATCAAAGAGAAAAGCCTTACAAATCAGTCTCAGATGCTCTTCCTGCATATTTCTATCTCCTTGGAAACAAGTAATGGAATTTAAAATAATAAATGAGGGAGTATTCAGCATTTAATAAAACAGCAATTTTAACCCTACTACCTATGCAGGAAAATACATTCTTCTAGACGTATATTTCTCAGAGGAAGGGAAATCAGTGAATATGAGAAAGGATGTAGAGAGGAACTGCATATTAATACTCTTGTATGTGCATGATATCCTTTTGTCTTTGATGTCTTACTTTCAAAAGAAACAGTGAAATGAAAGCAGTTTTTCTTTTCAGGTTGCTTTTGATTTTTATCTTATTTTATTGTTCTGGCAAGTACATTGATTTAAATACAGACATCTCTGCCAATTCTGACTTCAGAAATATCCCTACACATTTTGTTTCTAAAAGGTCAGCATGGCTGTTATATTCAAAAGGAGAGTAAGATATACTAGAGTTGAAGCCTGTTGTGCAATACACTGGAGTGCAAACAAAGAGATCGAGAAATAATTTAAGTTCCAACCCCTGAATCACTGGACACTAAACACCAATGACATGTTTAGTCTTATGAGCAGGGCAAAAATGGAATAAAGCCTCGCAGCTATAGCCACATTTGCCTTATGGCATCTTCTGCCATTTTAGCTGAGGAAAATATTTAGCTATTCAAGAAAGCGTTTGACCTTTCTCCTTTTCTCAGGAAAATACAAATAAAGGTGCAAAAGAGGACAAGAGAGCAGCGTGTGTGTGAGCCATAGCTGCTAAACACTACCATGACACATGACATGGTGGAATTTCTCCCAAAGCAAGAACACAAACAGCATTATATCTCACCTTAGACTGCCTCTGCAACGGGTAAATTCAAAAGGCATCTGTGCACCCAGGTGTGGTCTAAGGTCTCATCCTGCCTGGGTTGAAAACTGACTTTATTTGAGTCTGCATTTGAGTTTGTTTTTTTTTCTTTCCTTTTCTGCTTGAGCCATTTGCTAATAAACTTTCTTATGGCCAGCAACAGAAAGTAATAAAAACTTAACGTGCTACAAGCTCCAGAGGCATTGATTCAGTGCATCTTGCACTGGTGAATCAAAAACACTTTCTAATGTTCTGCGCATGTGAAGAAACTGCATACTGGAAAGCAAACAGTAAAACACAGAAAGCAAAAAGCTACTTTCCCATGCAAAACAACATCTTTCTTTTTTCAGAAGATAGTCATTCAAGCTTGTAATATTCACCTGGAGTACTATCATAATATTGCATCAGTAGTTTTTAATATGATGACACAAACTATTTTAAAACCTTTTAATCTGCTTTCAAAAAAAAAAGTAAGTAGCAGCTAGCATGCACTTCAAAGACTCACTTTAGTTATTACTCAATTCCTAAGAAGAAATGCTCATGAAAGTTACTCAGCCTGCTGAGCTGCTTTCAAAGACCTGCTGAGTATAAAACCTTGCAAAAATGTCCTGTGCATATGTTTCTTCTGCTGCAAGTATCTTACATTTGGTTTTCCTTACTCCTCTTGTTTTCATGACCACAGATATGCAAGACAATTAGATTTGATTTTGATCTAGGTGCAGTACCTAAATAATTAGAAGGTGGGAAAAAAGAACCAACAAAATAGGGATTGTCATAAATCTCATCTATCTCCTACAAGTATTTTGCTAAAGCTGGCAGAGCCTATAGAGTGTTCATTGCTTACCGGAGTGCCTCACTAGCATTCTGGGAACTACATTAAGTAAAATATTCCTCAGCCAGATCCATACTCTACCTAGAATTACTCTTTCACATGCACACATTTTCAATAGCATTTCCCCGAAAGAAAATAAAAGTATTCTAAGCCTACAGATTTATTAGCAACGCATTTGCAGCCTAAGTACACAAGTTGAATGTCTGAATGACCATATAGCTAAAATAACTCTTGACACTTTATGCAACTAATTGCAGTGGTGCGTATAATAGAATTTAGGTACAAACTAGTACCGGTACCACTTTGGTGGGGACATGAGCTGAGGTACGGTGGAGGAGGCAATGGAAAGATTAATGAGATGTTGGAAAGAAGACTATACTGTACTTCCAAGAACTCCTTCCCAAAACTAAATTTAGATGACAACAGAAACCAGAGAAACCTGAACAGAAGGGGGAATTAGAGAATATGAGATCGAAGAATTACAGAACAGAGGGAGCCTGGGAGCAGCATAAAGGCTTTGAAAACTCGAGTAAACTTTCCATGTCTTCATTTACTCCATTTCAAAACAAACTCTTGTTTCCAGCTTCATCACTCTGACTAACACATTCTAGTCCTTGAGGGCCATGCTTTCTTGGTGACTGCAGCAGAGAATGAGAATCAGAAAGAACGGCTGAGACTTGGCCATTAAAAACTCCGTTACCTCTCTTCCTGTCATGCTATAGCTGAACATTTGAGATCTGGGCTGAGTTATGGGCAGAGAAGAACAAAGACTGTTTGAGTGTAAGCTTCATAAGATCTGACAGACTTGAAGAAGTGACTACATTTACCCGCTCCTCTTCCTTTGCACGCACTGCAGAAATCTAAGATTAACTGAAAAGGCCAGCTGTTGGAATTCTGTCCCTGATCAGTTAACAAATCCCAATAACAGCAGAAAAAAAAGCAACTAGAATATTACAAACCATCCTGTCTGCTTCTCTTATCTGAAGTGAATCATCCTGAATTGTCAGCTTGTTTCCTTCCAAACTGAACATTCACTGATGACTCTCATTGTCCTGGAAAGTCACAGACCAAGCAATAAGAAATGACTTAGCTAACACAATCCCTTGTCCTTTAATAGTGGGGACTGTTAAAGAAAGTTAACTCTCAACCTTCTGCCCTATGAACATTTCATTAAAATGACTAAATAGTCTCTATATTTAATAATACATTACCTGTATATATTTTTTACTTTTTTACTACAACCTATGCTCCATAAACAGCAGTGGTTTAGTTTAGATTTTTTGCAATAAAGAGCATGTTAAGGCCTAATATCATCTGAGTTATATAAACTACTACAGTTGACCTCACACACAAGCTGAGATGGGTTTAAGATTCATTGTATTACTAAAGTATGTCCATAACCATTACTCAAAGAGGACATGTATCAGTCATTTATTAAGAAACTATCATTTCTTTTGTGTGACGTTTTTGCTCACAATGAAAGACCACATCCACTGAACGGTAGTGAGATTCTCCAGTAAAAAAGGGATGAACTAATGGAAAAGTCTAGAGAACAAAAATTCACAAACTTCCAAAATTTGAATGGACACTGCCATGAGTAGTCCTTATGAAGAAAGCATTAGATTTACAAAATCTGGCTTCAAACCTCATGCTGAGGTTGCATAGTAAAGCCAGTTGCCTTACTAACATGTTCAGAGTTCGTGTTACTCTTATGATGTCTTCAGTTATTTAAGATTGTGTGGTTTATTAGACATATGGTCTACACATGGGACAAATGTAAAAGTAGCTGGCAGATGTGGCAGAAAGCGGACACAGCATAAAAAGAGTTGCATCATACAATAAGCTGCAATAACAAGAAAACAAAAAATGACTGCTCTAACACAGGAGGTACTTTACCATCCTCCGTATTCTCATTTAGTATTGCACAATGTATTTAGCTCGAATGTTGGTTCTTCCTTTTTGCTTTAAAAACTATTCTGTATCTAATTTCTGACCTTTTACTTTCACTGTGGATTAAAAGTAAGAAAAAAATTAGGGGAGAAAATGGTCCAGCAAAGCCGCCACCTGTGAATCATATCAGCAAAAGCTGCTGTTCTTCACTGCTGGGATGTCAAAATGAAAACAGAGCTTGGCTAGAATCACATCATAAAACAAAGGTCTCTATTGCTGAAGAGGAAGTTTTTCTAGACAGTTCTCTCAACTCAGATGTGACAAGCAAGAAAGATAAGCTTTGATTTTTCTGATCGTTACTGCAATGCAACAAGTGATACAGAAGTGTGAGATGTGAAAAATAGAATGCACAAATGGATGACACCGATCAGGGATATGTTGCACTTTGTGAACAAGAAAATAGGAAAATTCAAAAATTTGTAATTAGTTACTTGAAATAAAGAGTGAAAGATTGTAGGATGGAAATAAACAAATGCACAAATATAAAAGGATCGGTAGTTGTATTAAAAAATCCTGGGGACTGTAGCAGTCCACAAACACACGAGACAAAGAATGCGATACTGTTGCAAAAAACCACCTGTTCTGGGATGCACTACTGAGTTTTGTGTTTAAACTCAGGAGAAATATTCACTGTTCTACTCTGCAAAAAACTGATGGTTGCTGCATTTTGCTTGATTAAAAAAAAGTCCACTTTTAAGTGTAGCATTTTAAGAAAGACAAGGGAGTGCAGGAGAGTATCATAAATAAAGGGTTTAGAACACATGACCTATGGAAAACATGTGGAAGTATGGAACTACTCTGGAAGAAAAGATAATTAGTGATCAAAGGAGTATAAGATAAATACTGTTTTAAAATCATAACAATAACCAGCACTGGCACATATTATACAGGGAGACTGTAGAAACCCTAAAGTCAGAGGTTTTTTGAAATCATACCTCAGACCAGGAGGAAAGGACTAGCTTGTATCTTGAAATTCTTTCCATCAATTTTCTATGAATTTCATAAAATTACTAGACAAACTGCATTTCTACTCACTATTCCAGTGTTTTATTCCAGTGTTTTTGAACATACAAAATATGTTTTGCATATGTACTACACAAACCAGTTTGTGAATGTGTAATTATTGAGGACAGATGGAGCTTCTGGTATTCCCAGTTCATTTCTGTGACTGGGTAGTTCCATTTTTAGATTAAATATTGTCTACTGCTTATTCACAGAGCCTGTTCTGAATTTTTAATTAGATACAGAGACACTATAAGACTAATCAATAAATAGTAATTCAACAGGCTGCACAAAATCCACGAGACTGGTGAGCCAATATGTGTAAATTCCTTTTTATTTTCTTCCTCTTCAGAGCTAAGCGGAGCTGTGCAGTAGAGACAGTGTATTGATCATAATTGATAAACAGTGTCAAATTGCTAATGAAATATTTATCTTGCTACACTTCTCTTAAGCCAAAATTCTGAGCCTTGTTTCTGTTTTATCAAGAAAATGTGGTCAAGGCTATTATTTTGCAGAAGAGGACATATTTGTGGACTTTTACTTTATTTTGATGTTGTACCATAATGAATTGAGCTGTTGGCAAGTATGCAGTCCCCAGAGGTTCATAGTGCTCTAAAGACCCAGGAGTCTTCTCCCTGTGCTTCTTTATTAAGTCAAAAAATGATATGACAGGTGCATCTGTCATATCTGTGTTGGGAAATAAGCCTGACATTAAAAAGTGGCTATTGGTGGATTGCTACTGTGCCTAGAAATCCCTGACAGCCCCATACAAAACTCTAGGTTCTAGTATGGGTTGATTATAAAATATTGTATTATCAAGGAGATCCCTAAAATATCAGATAACCCTGGAATACCTAATAGCTATACCTTAAGATTTTAGTCCTAAAATAAATATTGTCGCCTGTCCAGAAAGAGAGCACTAGGGAATATTTTTTAATATAAATTCTTCTTCCTTTTTTTTTTTTTTCATTTAAAATCTCCCTTATTTTAACTCACATGCACCACTCTTTAAAATTCTATACCCAACACACCATTATTTGAAATAAAATACAGGAGGAGTTGAGTTATTTAAATTTCACATACCAGCAATATGAAGGGTTACAGACAATTCTGTGAGCAGGAAGGGGATTTTTGTTATGGTAGTAGCTTACAACACTTTGATATTGCTGTCAGGGAATAAAACCAGTCTAAGGTAACTACTGCATTTTTTTTCTTTAAGGATAATGAAGAATTACAAACATTTATTGAATATGAAAAACAAACCTTTTGTCAAATAATCCAGATATTTGTATCTTTTCAATCATTCATCAAAACAGAGAAATTAATTAACATTTGTTAAAGTTGTAAGTTTTGAAAAGTTTGTTCATTGTAAACAATTAGTCTGCTTCAGGATCACGTGTTTAAAGAGTGAAGATGTAGTACAATTCCCTCCCTTCCATACCTGTTGTACACTCCACATTTTCTCATCCAAGTTATTGTGTGGCAAATGAGTATTTATAGATAGATTAATTCACATGACTGCATAAATGAACTAATTCAGTACACAGAGTTTTTGGTTCCTCCATGTCATGCAGACCTCCAAGATCTATGTACATGCACTTTTTCGGAACTGCAAAATCAGAACACCTTAGAACCATTTAACCTTATATAATCCCAGTGAGACAAACAAGACAACAGGGACAAACTGAAGGATTCCTGAGAAACTGGACAATGAATCACAGAATCATTATGGTTGGAAAGGACCTCCAGGGTCATCAAGTCCAGCCTTTGTCCTAGCATCTCTCTAACCACTACACCATATCCTCAAGCGCCGCATCTATTCGTTCTTCAAACACCTCCAGGGATGGTGACTCCACCACCTCCCTGGACAGCCTGTTCCAGTGCCTAACTACCCTTTCAGTGAAGAATTTCTTCCTAATATCCAATCTAAACCTCTCCTAACGCAACTGGAGGCCATTTCCCCTCATCCTATCATCACTAATTTGAGAGAAGAGACCAGCACTAGCCTCGCTGCAACCTCTCCACTCTCATTTTAAATAATCAGCAGAGAGGCCTGAAAGCATCTGGCTGCAGGAAACCCATTTAGCCCGCTAGTTCAGAGTACTCAACTTAGTCTACAGCAAATATGACCTAAAACTCTGTGTAAACCAAATAATTATCTTATGAGTTAGAATAGCGTAGTATTAATTTGGGAAGGTGGAACATCTATGAAAACAACTGTTTTTGTGTAGCAAGCTAACTTTCACCCTGTGGGAAACAGTTCTTTGCCTCAGTCTCATTTAACTATCTGACTGAGAAGCATCCCTGTACTGCAGCATGTCCTGTCAGTGGCTTGTTGTGTTCCAGAACTCAGGAATGGGCTTAGGCTAGTCCCATGCCACCAGAGGGACTTTTGCAGACAAGTAATCTATGTGTCACCTCTTGCGAGCTGCTATCTCCAACTGGAATGCTGGATTTTGCATCTGAAAGTATTACTCTGTACACTGACATAGCCCCAGAGTTCATTCTTACATCATTGATTTTTGCTCTGCAGATGCTGGGCAAAAAGGGAACTCATTCTACTCCATTACTGCCTTCTTGCCCAAAGCCTTCTCTGGTTCTCTCTGCTTGCCCCAGTTTCATCTCTGCTGAATAATAATGGGTATCAACTAGAGCTTCTTTACTGTCATTGGCTTCAGTGGAGGTATCTATGATTTCTCCACCAGGTACTGGGAAGACATCAAGTCTTCTGGACTTCACATCTGTTCTTACATCAGAGTGAAGGTCCATAGCACAGCAAGCATTCACAGGGAACCTTGGGAACCTTCTTCTCTCTCTGCATATACCCAGCTCCATTGTACAATCACTCAAAATGGGCTGTTATATCTGGACGTGAGAGACAGTGCTGTATATATGACCTACATAAGTGCAGTCTAATGTAACCATACAGGTCATCAAGTAGTCTTGCTGCCACTATAACTAATGGTCTGGTCACACAGACAGAAATCCTCAGCCTTTTTTTCAACAAAGCAAATTCTCTCACAGAAAAAAAAAAAGTAACCAGAATATTTGAGCACACAATCTAAATAAATGACAGTGGAACAACTTTTTTCCAGCACACTGTCCTGTGTATTCTTCTATCCTGAAATGTTTGATCTAGGCCAAGTACAAGTCCTGCACTAGGGCTGGGGCAACCCCTGGTATCAATACAGGCTGGAAGATGAGAGCAGCCTTGAAAGGAAGATGAGAGCTCTATGGAGAAGGGCTTGGAGGGACAGCATCCTGGTTTGTATCAGAAATAGTGTGGCCAGCAGAGCTAGGCAAGGGATCATTCCCCTGTACTCAGCACTGGTGAGGCTGCACCTCAAATACTGCATTCAGTTTTGGGTCTCTCACTACAAGAAGAACACTGAGGTGCCAGAGCATGTCCAGAGAAGAGCAACAAAGCTGGTGATGGCCCTGGTAGAACAAGTCTTATAAAGAGAGGCTGAGGGAACTGGGCCTGTTTAGCCTGAAGAAGAGGAGGCTGCAGGGAGACCTTATCTCTCCCTACAACCACATGAGAGGAGGTTGTAGTGAGGTGGGCGTCAGTCTCTTCCCCCAAGTAACAAGTGATAGGACAAGAGGAAACAGCCTCAAGTTGCCACAGAAGAGGTTTAGGTTGGACATTAGGAACTGTTTTTTCACTGAAAGGGTTGTCAGGCACAGGAATAGGCTGCCCAAAGAAGTGGTTGAATCTCCATCCCTGGATGTGTTTAGAAGACATGTAATGCGGTACTTAGGCACATGGTTTAAGTGGACTTGGTAGAGTAGGGTTATGGTTGGACTAGATGATCTTAAAGGTCTTTCCCAACCTAAATTATTCTATGATTCTATGACAGGTGGATGAAAAGCTTAACATGAGCCAGCAATGTAAGCTCACAGCCCAGGA
>JAVSBS010011463.1:0-18096 GCA_033124195.1 Coracias cyanogaster | reverse complement strand
ACTACCCTCTCAGTGAAGAATTTCTTCCTAATATCCAATCTAAACCTCCCCTGACGCAACTTGAGGCCATTTCCCCTTGTCCTATTGTCTCTAATTTGAGAGAAGAGACCAACACCAGCCTCGCTACAACCTCCTTTTAGGTAGTTGCAGACAAGAGGGACAGAGTCCTTTCCTGGAATGTCTGGGAAGGACTAGAGTCTGCTGCATTTAGGCCTCTTCTGCACTGGCTGCTTCAGCCCTTGGCAGCACCCCAAAAGACCTGACAAAAACGTGCACCATTGCCTTCCTACTTCCTTTATTCATCCAAAAACCTCTCTGTTCATCACCTGGACTGTAGTTGTTTTTGAAATCACTATGGAACCATTCCTGTGGCAGAAGAGCAATAGGAAAAGCCATGCCACCTTAACCTTGTAGGTCAAGGAGCACGGAATTTAACACAAATGACATAGCCAACAAGAAAGCCTGTGGACCCAAGTAATACATATAATTAATAGCTAATTTTGGCCTGTTTTTCTCCTCCATGCTCAATTACGACCACAATAAAAAGGATATTTCGAGTTTCTGTGGCCATGTAGTTGTATCCATGTGAAATACGTTTCCATAATGTTGTTAGCTGCTGTAAGACTCTTCAGAAAGAACCTGATGGTAAGCAGTGAGAACCACCAAGCCGCAGCAGTAACGATGGAGCCACGACTGAGGATTAAAAGGCCATCACTGCTTTGGTGTTAATGCAAAAAAAGCTTGATTTTAAAAAGCTTGATAGAAAGAGCTGAAGAGATCTTTGATGATTATTTTTTATCTTTTGAGAGGAGTTAAAGGCTTTATTAAAGTTCCAGTGGCAGTAATTCAGGCCTTTTTTACTCTCAGTTTTTCCTAGACTCAGTATCAAGCGAGTCATCCCAGCAAAGTGAAATCATGACTGTCTCTGAAGAAAAGGGTTGTTGGGGCCTGAAATCTTTTTAAACCCACCCCAGTATGACTTCTCAATTGAACAAAGACTCTTGACTGTCAAGTTTATTTTTCTGAGTTGGTCTTTCTGAAGGTCTGCCGTATTTGAAAGGATGGCTTGCTGCAGTTTAATCGGAGCTTTAGAAAGGTCAGGTAATGATAAAAAGGATTAATATACAAGCAAACAGAAAATAAAGGATAATGTGGAATCTTACAAGCATTTCCACTGAACCTAATGCAGCATAACTGCAAAAGCACAGATGTTAAAGGCAAGATTGACTTTGTAATAAATACCATTTTGTGGATATAGCAGAACAGGGGCTTTAAAAAATAATGTTTCTTCATTTAATAGCAAGAAAATAATTAGATCTTTTAGGAAATCCAAATTATTTAAAAATAAAAAACCAGAATTTTGAATGTTTTTTATTTTATCATAAAACTAGCAAATGAATTCTTTGTCTTAAAGCTTTTCCTGCAAATAACTAAGCATACAAATTTTTGTGATACCTCTAATGCCCATGTGAATATATTTTCATAACTACTAATGACTCCTTGAGCCACAAAGCATATTAACATCCCAGCTCCCTCTGTAATTCCTGTTTGGTAATGAAATAATCATATCCCATCTACTGATTGACTTTCTCAGAAATGTGTAATATCACAAGAGAAAATCACTGTAATTCCACTCCTTGCAACTGGAGCTTCATCTAATTATCATGAACTGTGGCAAGAAATCTTTCGTTCAAAAGGATTAGACGCAAATGCTCAGTAGTTAAAGTACAATGTACACTCACAATTATTTTAGCATTAAAATAACTCTGAATATTAAGCATTTTAAAATAATTTTCTCCATAGTGAGTATGTTTAAATTATTTAAATAAGTAAATGTTTTATTGTGCCATTTAAATAATTAAGCTTCAAGCAATTCCCTGACAAACTGAAGAGTTCCTGAGCACTTCAGCCTTTCCTCTGTACAGTCAGAAGGTAATCTGTGCAACCTCTAAATTGATCAGCACAGCACCAATGGCCAATTTCCTCACATGGTGTTTCACATCTAGACCCTTTTTGTGTTCAGAAAATATGTGTGTAGAACAATGATTTTAAGATCATTCCTTTCACACTTTTTTTCCCTTTGTCTTACCTTACTTATAATCTTCATCCTCTTTCAGTGGAGAAAAATTTATTAAGGATGTTTGAAGGTGATGATGGCTTAATGTTCAGGATGTGTATAGGGTAAAGATAGTTCATTTGAAGTAAGTTTGGATTTGCCTGGGGCACATATATGTCCTAAATAATAAACAGATGCCTCTAAGGCTGTTCTTACACAGTTAAAGCCATTCAGTTTGCAAGTGCAATTTCTAGCTTCTCAGTCTCGTGTCATTACATAGCATTTTTAGTAACCTACTTATCTAAGATGCTGTTTTGTTGGGGGAGGTTGTCACTGTATTTGAATAGATGTAATTGAAAGGCTGAGTGGAAGTAAGACTTACATGTCTGCATAAAAGTATCCGAGTCAGGCAGCATTGAGGGAAGCTAATAATACTCAAATGCAGCCAAATATCTCAAGTAAAAAGCAAATAAAACCCATTTAACCTCACTAAGTTTAAAGAAACCTTCACAGTGAGCTTTGATTTTTAACTTTTTCTATCAAATAAAACAGGAGAAACAAAAAACAAATAGACTAGGGTATTAAATGAAAACATGTACAGTATGTACGAACTTCTAAAGTAATTGGCAGTACCTTGTGATTATAAAATGTTCTACTTAGATTTTTAGATACTTGTTATCTACAACTTCATAAAATCATCCTATAGTGTCGAAAACGCATTCTCAAGGAGGAATATAGTAGCACAATATTAAGCATTGTAGTAATGTTCAGATATTTGTCATCATTTTATGCTTCACAAACATTAACTCTCTCATTTTTACTGTTAGAACAAATTCTTAATTGTAAATACCATGTGTTTTAACACTGCCTTTTAAAACAAGGCATAATTGTCCTCATTTTGATGTACATTATAGAAGCTATAAATATGCCACTTATCTAAAAAAGTGATACAGTCTATTAAGTGAGTTCTTTGCTGCTCTCAAGAAGACTGCATAATTAAGGTTGAAGAGTTGCAGGATAAATTTTATGTAATAATACTTCCTTCTATCACGCCCTACATAAGAAAATTTTAAAATATTTTTCAAAATTTAATGCTTAAAGTATCACAACACCCTTTGTGTGTCTTAATGCTAGTGACTAGAAATGATCATTAAATACATCAGCAAATTGCTACTTGTTCTTTCTTGTATATAGTTCTAAGAATTGTGAAAATGATCGAAGAACTTGACTATTGCAAATAATGTGTTCTTTTTGATAGTATCTCAATTTCTTCTCTTTTAATCTTGAGAATATGAGTTTGAGGAGGAAGTAGAGTTGTACTATGTAGATAACACAAGGTTGATTCTTTTCTGTGAGTGTACAGGTTAAAAGAAAAACAAGTAACTCGCTTCCTCTGCCCCTCCTCCAGAAACCCTGAAATGAGTTCAGACTGTCCATTCAAATTACGGATAGCCATAACTATTTGACCTTATTTAACATCCCTTCTGTAGTTGTGCCAAATACAAAAATATACAGCCAATAGAGAACTAGCAGCCATTTCTTAGATTATTTTTTGCTGTTATTCAGTAACATTTATTTAAGAACAAAATGAAACAAGTTTGAATATTTCCAACCACCCTTGTAGTTCACCAAAACTTCCATTCTTATATCACTGTAGCACACTACTGGTCTGGAATAGAGCTATTAGGTTGCTCCAGTTGCAAAATCATGAAGTGAAACAGCAATGTCTTGGAAGGGCATATTGTAACTTTGGTTGCACAAGTGCAAGAGCATGTCATAAAAGCATATTGTCACTCTAGCTATGTTTGCTCTAGCGCTAAGGATTTGAGCTATGAAATAAGAGTTATTGAATAACTCTTATCATTTGTTGTCATCATGGAAAAGCAATAATATTATTGAAAATATTTTTCCTATTTTTTTTTAAATAATAATTATTTTTTAAAAAGTCAAAAACTGTATGGCCAGATTTAGCAATCCTGCAAAAAATAAAGAAGTAGACTTTCAAGTATAGGTATAAGAAATCTATGTCCTTCAGTTCTGAGAGACACTGTATCTCTGTTGACAAGAAAAGCTAAGAATTTCACCAGGAGAATTTATTACTGGGAAATTGTCCAAATATTAAAAACCCATTATGGCTCTGTAAGTTAGAAAAGAAAAGAACAACCCTCTGAGTACTGGAAACACGACATTTCTCATTAACTGGTTCATCTTATATGACAAGAGCAAATGTCCCCAGGGCCACAGAGAGAAAAGGTACCACAGTATCATCCCATGGAGAGTATGGTGATTTGTGTTAGAACATGGTCCTGCCAGTGGTGGTAGCATTATTTCAGGGCCTTGCAATGACTAAGACTGTTGATGTTGAACTTCCAGCCAGCCAGCTGATCTAGGATAACCCAGCTGACATGTCAATAGATCTGGCAGTGCCTTGCCTGTGCAGGAGGATTAATCATTTTATACTTGCAATAGTTACCACACTTCAGGTTACATTCTGAAAAAAGTCAATATAAAAGCAGACATTCCCCTGCTGAGTTTGCCAGCTTTGGGGTCCACCTCTTCTTCGTTAGGTAGCTTTACAATTAACCACACCTAAACATAATGCTGTGCTGATGAAGAGGATGAGTTTGGAGGAAAGTAATCTCTACCTCTAATCTTTTTCCTCATGCCACATCCTTAGAAGTTTAAAATAGATTTTTGTTTCCTGGAGTGCTAAGATATTTTCTCTAGAAAGAATTAAGTAAAAAAAAAAATGAAGAGTTCTGTGTGCAGAAGGGCTGATTTCTTAGAGATCTGCGTGTCATGGCAGAATTCCCCTGCAGTCTAATGAACATGTAAGTGGCAATTTAAGCTTTTTCAGCAGCTGAAGCATTCCTCACAGGTGTTCTCTGTCATTTGGTTCTAAAAAGAACCAAATTCATGCCTTAACCTTTCTTGGGAGGAAGAGTGTATGGAGCGGCTGATGTTCTAGAAAGCAGTGGGGTAGCATTATATGACAGTCCCCTCTACCTGTCTTTTTTATACTTTTCAGCTTCTATATTTATAATTATAATTGATCAGTATTTTTGGAATTAAAAACAAGGAGGGCCTGTGATAATATAACCTTGATTTCTTTTAGAGGAACGGAGAAAACACAATATGCTTCTCTAATTTTTAACAAAAAATGAAATAGTACCACTTTTGAGGCTTATAAAAAAAGGCTACTCATTACTTGTTTTATTTTTAATTACATTTAACAAGCCATTATAATTCCAACCTCCAGATGAAACCCAAGCTCTATGAGCCAAAATATCCCAATGCAAATATTGGGAATTAAACTGAAATCAGGAACAACTGAAAAATTTGAGAAGTGCTCAGTCTAATATTTGTAGGCTGAAGAATTGCAATTATTTTATGCACAGTTCAGATAAACAACTTAGATTCGGTGTGTGGAATTAAAGAGATAATTAGCTTCTAATATATATGAAGCTTTTATATGAAACTCTCTAAAAGACTTGAGAAAGAATATTTTACATAAAAATGTTCTAAAACTTATATTTGACTCTCACACCTTTGAAAATGAGTAAATTCAATCCAAGATAAAGTTCTTCATCTGTTCATTTATAGACCCTACACTTCAGACTACATTGGTTAAATGAGGGAGCTTTATTCCACCTGTACTAGCTAAAAGCAAATATAAATGTACGATAATTGTTAATATGCCTATCTGAATGCAGTGCCACGGGTAGTACCCATGCACAAATCATAAAATACAATATAAAAATAAGTTTAAGGCAAAAGGTAGCCTTTCAGAAAAGGGCAATGATGAATATTATTTTTGATATGGCAAAGCTGTAACAGTAATTCACTTACTTGGGAAATGGAAACTTGGCGGATACAAACTTTTTATTTTAGATAAAACTTCTATCCTAGCGGAATTTTAATCCAAGATCAGGGTTGCTAGCTCATGGTAGTACAACTAAACAACAAATAATTTTTTTCCACACTGAGAGCTGCTTGGAGAACTTTTTTACACCTGTGTTCATATTTTCAAACATTCACTTTGCTTAAAAAGGCATTCACATAGAGTTGTTGGAACAAGAAACAGAGAAGAAACTACATGAGTCAAACATGGATTTTCCAAAAACTACCATCAGTCATCTTCTTTTGAACTTATTCTAATTCTACTAGTAAGAAAATGTTTAAAATTCATCCGGCTGGGAAGTGTTGGGGTGCAATGTCAGAACATTGCTGTCATTTCCACAGTAAAAACTGAAAGTCATGGCAAGAAAAAAAAACAAGCCTCCAACTTCTCTTTTTCTCTCTGTTGAAGTATTTTAAACACACTCTTGGCTCTGGCTGCTCCTTCTCTCCCACCCACCTTATGCGCATATGAAAAGCAAAGTGCTTGCTAGGGAATGGGGCCAGCAGAGCTGAACCAGAAGGATGTCTGCTGCTGGGCACAGCCTGTGGAGGAATGCCGCGTTTGCCTGGTGGGAATGTTAGTCTCCTAAAGGAAACTGGATGACGCTTCCATATCCACATCCATTCCAGGAAACTCATAAGCCCCTTCAAAGCAAATATTAGTTTGTTGGGTGTTAGAAGTTATTTCTTGCAATTTTATTGTTTTGCCTCTTGCTTTTTTAATTTCCTTCCCTCTTATGGCATCTGAGGTAACATTGTGACTGAGGGTCTTCTAAAGAATCTCTGTAACAAGCCACACCTGCAGCATATGTATGACCACTGCAGCATTTCTGCATCCAAGCTATCATCTCAATCCTCGAGTCTTTTATGACCACAATCTCCACAGAAAGATAAATGCAAAAAACCACTGGATGACTCTTTTGAGCATATTAACCTCTTCTCGTGCCTAGCGCCAGCTGCAGCCTTATCTCTCTGTGGAGTTACAAACACAGCAGCTAAACTTCTGAAAAACAGGGTAGGAGGCTTGACAGAGATCTAGCTTCCAGTGATTTCATATCACATCACCTATGTGTAGGGTACACTCCAGCCTACATGATAAAGCTCAGTCCACAGCTGCCTCACCAGAGCCATGTGGGACTCCAAATACATCCTTCTCTGTATGCCACACAGCATTTCAGATCCAGACTAGCCAGTTCATTTTAAAAAGTTTTCCAGGACATAACATTTTCAAATGTTAAAAGAGAACAGTCTTAAAAAGACATAACCTATGGGATTCAAAGTGTTATAACCTTGCTTTTAAGAAAAGATTAAGGGGTTGCACTTCCTGGCTTGAAAACAGACAATGTGGTGGTAGTCACACTGTGACGCAAAATAGAGGCAGGGGAACTTGTTTTGTAGTAGCTGTGAATGTTATCCTGAATACACCTACTTGAGAAATAAATAGTTCTTCAGAGGTCTCCCCTTGAAAAGGGCAAGCCATTTAAATACCTTGTAGGATTTGGACTAGGGTGATTACATACACCTAGAAGCTCTACCTTTACTCCTGTGAAGCTGGTAACCGAAAATTCAAGATGGTATCTGTGGTCTTTCAGAACTTTTTTCACATCCTAAGCTTGATCTATTCAACTCCAAATGGCAATTCTGGTTATGAATTATTCACGATTCATAGCTATCTCTTCTGAGACATGATCTGCAAACTAAGCATCCTCTTCATCTCTGTTCTTCCCTTCAGGCCCGTTGCAGGCAGGGCTGTGGCCTGCCTAACTCCTGCTCTTGGCATTAAGTATAATTTTAGAACACCACCTCATTGTCTGCCATTTTTCATAGCTTCTCTTTTTCTCTCTCACTATCTCTGACACCTTCTACTTTTTAAACTCTACATTTATTTACTATTTTAGCCATAACCTAGTTCCTTCAGTGCTTTTATTTCTTTGTGTTCTCTGATTTTTAAAATTGTCTTTTCACCTTTCTAATAGCTAAGGAGATTCTGGATTTGACAGCTGCTTCTTCATTCCTCCAATGATTTTACTTTCTACTTGATGTCAATAATACCCTCCTAGAAAGCTTGAGAAGTTAAAAATACACCCAAACACACTCACAATCTCCTTTCTTAGCATGTAAATAATTGTTCCATTAGAGCTAGTTTTTTCCATTTTGTTTCCTCACCAATCAAACCTATTTTGCAACACCTACTTTTGCCAGTGGATGTTTCTGCTGTTACATGTTAGCTTTGATTGTGAGCAAGATTAATTTGCACATTGCTGAAGGTTTGCACCTGGCTTCTGCAAGACAAAATGCTTAAGAAACCAGAAACAATTAGGAATTTGCACACAGACCAGGCATTGTCCTCAGGCAAACCCATAGCAAGAGAATGAGGATGCTGTTTACCTCTCAAACAGTCTACAATAGCCTTTTCAGAGGAATGTCTCAAGCTGGAACACAAACATATTGGTGATATTTTTATTGTACTAAGGAGTTATAAAATCCCAAAAGTATGATTCAGAATATCTTATTTTTAATAGTCATAGGTGTGAACTCTGGAGCAATATTTTCCAGGTTATTTGGAAAACTCTTACAGAAATATAATGGATTTATCTACTTAAGAATACGGAACAGAATGTCTCAAAAATTCTTCCATATTTCCCACTGGAAAAATAAAGGTCACAGACGTAAATGTCTTGCTTAGATGTTATAGTTTTAAAGTATGGTTCTAATAGATTGTAGATGTCTAAAAAATGTTGACAATAAGAAAGTTACTTGCAAACAAATGAGCCTAAGCACAGATCCACATTCTTCTCACTAAAATCATGTGTGTAGGGTTTATATTTTAGAAGCTTTTTAAAAGTCCTGTATGTGTGACTGTGTATATTACTTATGTAGTGTATGTCTTCATGTCATGTATATTACATAAAAATTAATAACTCCAGAGCTCTAAATCCTAGTAGTCACCAACTACCCTGAGACAGATGCATACCTTGCTGAAACATGTACATTAACCGGAATAACCCACTCCAATATAGCCATTTACACATACAGCAGAGAAAAGTACAGCTCATGTGGAGGAGAATGCACTTGTGTGAGACAGCACGTACCGCTCAGGAAGTAGGTAGGCAACAGATATATAATCACTGACACAGAGGAGGCTGTTCTTCCCATGCCTTGGACAGATCATGAAAGATAAATGTTTGGGTTTTCTGAGCAATGTAGACCTCTATAACAGCCAAACACAGCAAATTATTTCAGGATTCCTATATTTCAGATTAGAAATTGGATTTCTTTTGAGTTGTACTCATTCTCTTAGGTCAAAAGGAGCTCTTCCAACCAGTCCAAACTGGGTTTACTCTACTATTGAGGAATTTTACAAGTAAAAATTCTGGTTAAGACCTATTAAACAAGCTTAAATACATATATGCAGACATGTATAAATTGTCAAAATAGAATATATGTTCTCCAGAATGACCAAACTCCAAGCATGGACTAGATTTTGTTTGTGAGAGCTAAATATAACTGAACTCTATGTATTTGTAGAAGTTAAACACAACTAACTCAGCTGCAGTTCTAGGTGGCCATATATTAACAATTAGAGGAAAACAACAAGTACACTTTTGTCCACCTTCAAAAAGACCCTAACACAATCTACACTGACCTATCACTACTGTCACCGTAAAACATCTGGTTGAGGGATTCAAAGCTGAAGTGGCTTTGTAAGATACAGGCATTGGTGGGAAGCTTCCTTGTACCTGATAGTCTAAGAAACTAGTACTGTCAGGCAACTCTTTCTAAGGGTCATTCTACCAGTGCCCACATCTCAAAAAAAGAGTAATCTTTCAATTTGTAAACAGTGCCATGGCATTAGATGTAAGAAGAAAAGAAAAACTACCTAGCCCACAAATGAGTCAGTGATGCTGGGAACCCTGACAGCAGCTACATTTGGCTGCAGGTTCAGAAAGGTGTCACACAACCTTAGCAGAAGGAGCACAGGGCTCCCTTTCCTGGTATACAAACAGACCCTATGTTGCTACATACAGACAGGGAGATTACCATGGTAATCACTATTATAATTAAAAAAAAAAAAAAAAAAAAGATTAATACTAAGAGTTGACAAATAGTTACAAGAAGAGTACTATCCTTCTTCCTTCCTCTCATCAGGCATATGATGATACATATACACAGACATGTGCAAGACTCATTCAAACAGCAACAATTTCCATATTCATCTCCTAATGCAAATACTAAGATATGCACTGCAATTCCTACTAGTACTTACTAGTAAATCTTAACAAGAAGTTAGCGTTAGAACTCAGTTTAATAAGGTGTGAACATCCTCTCTTTCTACCTGTGTATCTGGGTAAAATGCAGGTTTCTAAAGAACTTAACATGTCAACAAGCAGAATTGGAAAGCTGATTGGGAGGATTCCCTGCAGACTTCCGCAAGCTTCTCAACGCTGAAAGCCTTTATGATAAAATCATGAATTTTTAAGCAACGGAATTATCTTTTGCTATGTAATTTCATTTTAAGTCACTATTCAATGGAAGCAAATAACAGAAGTTTAAACTGCACTTACGTATTGCTGCCACCTGTGTCTGTTACTGATAAAAGAAACAGAAAACTGTGGACTGTCTCTCTCAATGACATAATCACTACCTGGTTTATGCACTGACTTACATTTTAATTACCTGCAAAACAAATGATGTGCTTGCCCTTCAACTGCATAGGGGTATCCTGTAAAAATCAGGAGTATCAGAAACTTCAGAATTACGGTAATCACTCAAGAACCCATATCATTTAGTGGTTTTGATTCTGAATAGGGGAAGCTTTTCAGCAGTAGGTGCAGGGATCCAATCCTAGACAAGAATGAAATAATCTAACTCTCATGCATGTGTCACCTTCATCATTCTTTCTCTTTTTTTGTAAGCCCCAGTGCATGGGGGCTTTTATTCTTTTCCAGAATTCTGTTTTCTGAATTTTCTCATGATCTATAGGTGTCACCTTGCTCCCATGTTGCATAAAAAACTTCTTCAAAGCGTTTTTTCTGGCAGCCCAGAAACATGACAAGACATGGACATGCCAACTGAAGAAGGTTGCTTTTTTTCTTTGTATTTTAAGAAAAAAATATTTGGAAAAATGGAGAAAGTTCCAGACCAATCCTTATAGCACTGATCACAGGCTCTGAGTTTAAACAGGAATAGTCGTGAGTTTATTTTCTTTTTTTTCTTTACATGACCATGCCTACAGTGGTATTTTTCAGTATTACCAGAAACATAATAATAATAATGACAAAACATTTTAGAGTTTTCTTTTGTGTGAGAAGTCAAAGAAAAATTATATCAATAAAAATATGGATCATCAATATTATGTAATTACATAATTTTTTTTTTCAAACACTCCCGTTAAGTATTTCCACAGAAGTTTAGAGCAGAATCTGCCAGATATTATTGAAGAATATAGTGTGCACATGTTCCAAAGAAATTCCATGGAAGGAAAGATGGGTTGACAGAAAATAAATACCTTCAGTGTCCTAATCAATTATCCACACGGCTGCTTTGAGATATTTTTGGACGATGTTGTTTTCCAAAAAGCCGATTTACTTCTTACTATGTATCTTTGTTGGGCTCTTGTGCTCAGAGTCATCTTCTTTTAGCACCGAGCTGCCCTAGCTCTCTGAAGCCCATGACATTTGGTAACTGATCACACTGAGCTCTGAAGAGTGTTGGGTTTGATCTGTACTATTTTTGCTCCTTGGTATTTTGCCTTCCTGGATCTTGTACCCGGGTGAGTTTTAGTCTTTTCTTGGTTACTTAGATTGGTTTCCCGGGGGTTTAAAACTAAATATTCACTGATGAAATATTCTAAAATATTTAAAGGAAGCCAAAAGTAAATAGAATTGAAGTCCTAAAAAGAGAGAGAAAAAATAGTGCTGGAAGTTGAGCAACAAAGCATGTTGTATTCCTCCCAGCATCCCTCAGGCTTTTTGTTTATGGCACTGTCTTTCCAGTAATCTCCCTGTGCATTCAGTGGAAGTGAGATGCTGGTGTTTGAGTGGTACTTTCTTGTATAAATATTTCTTCTGCTGGGGGGTTCAGGCAGAATGAATCTGTGAAATCTGTAGCTCCCCTGCAGAACATTGCCTCCATGCAATCATGCCTTCTCTCCTCTGGAGAGGAAGTAGAAGAAAACATCAAATTTTATTGCAGCCTCAGGTTATGTAATACTGTCTCCTGGCTCTGAAAATAACTGGAAACATCAAGATCAAAGATTAAATGTACTGTATCCTCAAATTCCTCTCAGAATGAAAGGCTTTCAGAGGAACTCCAGAATGACCTTTGCCATGCAAGACAATTTATAAAGATGTAAATGCAAATCTAAGAAGTAGTGTTTTATGAACCGCATTAGTCCTGTGCAGTTTTTTCAGCAACCAGGACATGCACAAAGCCCATTAAGCAGTATTAATTTCAAGGAAGTTTTCTAACATGTTTGTAGGTCTGTTGTTATTTAGACAAAAAAATACTAAATACTTTATTTTCTTTTATTGAGGCATTCACCAGATAGACCTGTATCTAATTTTCAACCACTTCTGAAATTTTAGGAGGCCTACAGTAGAACCATTGATGGTATATGGGTCTCTTGTTCAGCCAGTATGGGAGCAGTTCTGTCCACAGACTCATCCATTGACCACAAACAGAGCCCCGATGTCTAATATCAGATTAGCCAAGATGACACCATGAAGGGAATTGGTCCACCTAAGATCTGACTCCCTTTGGGAGCTGTCTGTCCATGTTGATTGACCATTTGCTTTTAACTTTGTTATTTCAGGTACTTAATGTTAGCAGCTTTTAACCTAGTCCCCAAAGTACCCTCCCTACCTTCATTCCTATTTTTCCATCTTCCATTTATCTTATCAGCCCTGGAACTGCCCACACTCCCTTTTCACACAAATCCATGGCACAGTTGCCTAGGAAGTCCAAATATGTAGACACATGATACAGAATAAATGTTGTGCTTTACCATCTCTATAAAACAAAAACAGATGCCATTTTGTGCTTTTTTCCTTGATGCAAACTGCTGAAAATTTCAACACGAAGTTTACATAGCTTTGACAATCCCTGTTTCATGCCATTTCATAATCCTGATAGCATGCTTGATCTAAAGCACCAGGAATGTGGTGTACATTATGCTCCGAAGTATGGAAACAAACTGGTTATTTCCAATTCTCCATGTTTGCCAGGAAGTAGGTATACCATCTGGATACCTTGAGATAAATGAAATATCATAGACCATATTTCTTGTTTGCTCACATTAGTGATTTCACTGTATCTCAAAATCTTACTATAATAGGTTACATACTCAAAATTAATCAAGTGATTGCTTTAAACGTGCACAGAGCCCTTAGCTATAAGTGCATACATTTTTTGAAGCAGAAAGCTTTTCCTTAGATATTCAGATTGCAACCAGACATCCAAAAGAGCCAAGGACACAGGATGCCCAACTGTGTCAGGCACAGCAAGATTTCTAACAGAACAGCACCCCAGCTGGTTGTGTTGCCTGGAAATTGTGCTGCTCTGCTTCATCATGTTACCTGAGATTTCTGTCATCCTCACATTTTCTCAACTCTTTGTTCCAATTTCCTATCACAGTAAGTCAAACAGGTTATTTAGAAACCTAACCGCTCCTAATCATTCTGAGATGAGACTTCAGCCTTGGTTGGTGCTTCCTAGATGGGAGAGGAGTGGGAAAGGGAGCAGAAGGTTCTATAATTTGCAGATTATTTACACACTGGAGCATAATGGAGCATTCACAGCAGTTGCAACCTATTACATCATGCTCCTGCCACATCTGAACTCTAATCCTGCACACCAAAAATCCTCCTGTTTGCTAACGCCAGTGTAGTAGCTTAGCTGTCTTCAGATATATATTTTTAAAAAGAGTTGTTTGTAATTATGCCCAAAACTAGGGAAAAAATCATATCTAAATATCAGTAATGTTCACTTTCACTTCTGAACTTCCAGTATTCACAGATGGAACCTTAGAAACAAACATACCTAAGTTTACCTTCAATCCCTCAGTACATTTCCACATACTGACAGTTTTCAGCAATAAAAAATGCTTAGGGTAAATCTTGCCTGTGAAATCAAAGGGAAGGTGGGAACAACAGTAATAGATTTTAATTACTGTCTAGGGTCATTACATTCTTTTCTCCTATAATTAGAAACTAATGAGAAATGTAACACATTCTGTCAAATGAACTGAGAAAATAGCACTTTGAGTGGAATGAGTGGCCAAGGACCAAACAAAATCCAGAACGGTCGGGCAGAAAGTCATGTCATACATAAAGAAATTTCATTTGCTGGGATGGCTGTAATGATTCATCTTGTTTTGCAGGAGTTTCATCAGCTGGGGCTGTCATTTTACACAAATATAAACTAATTCCAGTTCTCTTTTCCCTGTACTCACAGAAAATCAAGGTGTTTGATGTCAGGCACATTCACACACAGACATACACATTACTCTGTAAAACCAGAAAAAAACAAAAGATAAAATCTTCTCCCATCTCCTGCCCCCGGCCCTGCTGTGCAGTGTAGTCAGGATTCATCCTTTGGAATGGAAATTAGAAATCAGGCTTGCAGCTATCTGATAATCTTATATAAATGGACTATAGTGCAAGCTTTGTCAGTGTCTTAATATTGTTTTACCTCATTACATAATCAAGCTATAATCATGGCTTAGAAACAGATATTTGGAACTGGGGTGAAATCACTCAGTACAGTCACTGTTCTGTATCTGCAATGACCATGAATCGCCCCATTCTTTATGTAATGCCCCGACAGAGTGAGTGCCAACAGGCAGGTAGAACATGGCACCGCCTCCAAGGGCTCCAAGTCAGTTGCAAGCAAATAACTACAATGCCATGGCAGATTTTCTTTCTGTCTTTGCCCTAAAGGCTAAACATTCATTGTATTTTATTTCACATCATGACTTCCCTATGACACAACAGTGGTATTTTGCTGCTAAACCTCAGAGGGAAAGAGGCTGTCAAGCGTTTTTGAAAAGGAAGAGTCTTAATTATTCTTTGAAACTGTCTGGCCCTTATGAAGTCTAAAAATGAGTCAATGAAAGAACAAAAAACTCTGAAGGACAGAAACAATGAAAAGAGCATTTGGCAAAGGATGAGATAATGAGAAGCTCTCATGGTCCGATAACTAGGGGACAGTGTTCTTTCTAATTCTGCCTTTTCCCCAGACTTTTCATTTCTGACTCTGGACACCAATAAACCTCAAAAATATTCAGCTTATGATCAGCACCATGATCAAATTTCTGTCCTGTCTTTATGAAAATTCACTCATGTGCCTAGCCAACAAATACTTTTTTTCCTGTGGTTTATGTAAATATATATTGTACTTGAGGAGCTAGTATCATCTCTTCATGTGATAAATGACCACTATTAGAAGTACTGTTTCATTACCATGGAGCTCAACTGTCTTAAGAACTTCCTGATCTGTTGGAAGAATAAAAAAAACCAGCAAGAATAGGTCACTTTAGGTTTTATATAAGAGTAATTTGAGTCTGGATCCACATATAAAATTGTGCCTTTAGAAAAAATACCGTGTTTTCCTCATACCACTGTAAGAGTGCAAGACATCTCACTGAACTGCATTTTCAGGCTCACTCAGTACCCTCATCAAGACAGTAAATGCCAGCAGAATGCCAAATATAGACCCTGTCAAGGCAAGAAGAGATGAGGACAAAAGCCAAATGAAGATGGATCAGGACAAATACACCAATCTTAAGTTATTGACATGATTTTTCATCCTAGATTAGAGCTGCACTGTACAACATGGTCCACAGTCTGATCCTGGCCTGATTTGGGAGAGAGGGGTCTGACTCCAGTCTCCCATTGTCAGTTTTCCTGCCTTTCCTGGGGCAGCAATCCACATCCAGCTGCAGCTGAGCAAGGAATACATCAGAGCTCTGTTACTGTCACCTGTTTAGACAATTGGATGAGGTTTAACAAAGCCAAGTGCCGGGTCATGCACTTTGGTCACAACAACCCCCAGCAACGCTACAGGCTTGGGGAGGAGTGGCTGGAGAGCTGCCTGGCAGAAAAGGACCTGGGGGTGCTGGTCAACAACCGGCTGAACATGAGCCAGCAGTGCGCCCAGGTGGCCAAGAAGGCCAATGGCATCCTGGCCTGGATCAGAAACGGTGTGACCAGCAGGAAGGTTAGAGAGTTTTGGGAATGGTGGGCTTCTATAAATGCATTTCTTCTCATCACTGTTCTTCCAGTGGTTGTGCAAGACAACCTCATATTTGAGGTGAGGTCAAAAAGCTCAGAACTCTGAGTTTGTTTCCTAGGTGAACCAAAACAGCCTAGTTAATTTAGCCCTAGGAGACTGGGCTGTGTCTATAATAGCAAACAGCATGAGAGTGGGTTTTCAGGGTGAAATTTAGTACCAAGGACCTGAGATCCATACTGTAGGCATTTTACTTCTGAAGTTTTACTTTGGGCTAGCTCTAGTCTGGTCATATAGACTAATTACTTGTTAACAGCTGCATCTTCCAGTTCAGTTCTGTTTGATAGGAGTCAAGCTTGTGTACTCTGAGACTGGTGTGATGTAAATGAAAGCACGGCAAGTGGCGATAGATCAAGAAGTTTATTTCAAAAGCATGATGCTGAAATGCTAATAGCCAGCAAAAGGTTAGATCTCTGAAAACTTGCTTCGTGTTTCCAACTCTGCTGATTTAGCATGTGAGATTTGGTAAGACTTACCTTCTGGTGTGCTAATGAATATCTAATAGCCAATATTTCTGACCCAAATCTTTTTAGCATTCAAGCCTGAAAATTGGGGTTTGATCACCTGCAGTCAAGACTGTAAACACAAACTATTTTCTATTTTGATACTTACGACTAAGGAAATGTGAACAGCTATATAAGGAAGAATGAACTATTACCTACATTTAAAACACAAAACCTTGTGATCTGCCAACTGGCCACACAACATGTTATGCTACTTCAACTTGAAGTGACTAAATGAAACTGGGAGAACAGTTGTTTTTGTGGTTTTGGGTTGGTTGTTGGTTGGTTGTTTTTCCTGGTAGTTTATTTGTTTTAATGGAACAAACTGTAGCTTAGGAATCAAGACTAGAAAGAGATTCTCTGGAGGAGAGTTGAATGGGCTGAGATCAATAGTAACGTTTGGCCTCTGTCCACCCTGAGCTGTATCTAGACCATTTTGTTACCATTCAGATTCTGTAAAATTGGTGATCAAACATCCCTGTTCTTCCTCCAAGCCCCAAATGAGCTATAAATCCTGCTGTGCTTCTCATTGCTAACAGTGGTCTCTGTATTCAGCTCCTCTGGCATGCTGCTTTCTGTGCATCTCCAAGGACATCCTGTGTGCTCTTTTATCAAGAAATACCAAGAAAAAAGAAATTGCATCCTCTTTGGCAGCAGAATGCAACTAAGAAATACTTCCATCTACGTTTACTGAATTTAGTCACTGTTGCACATAATGACGTATCTTTCCAGGTGGTGGATAACTTCAATGCTGTAAACATGTCCTGTAAGAGGCGAAGTAACTGGGCACGGTTTTCTGGGCACTTCTATCCAGCAAATTTCCTGTTTTAGTTCTAGTGCTCATAGTTTCTTTTGATCTCTTCTTCTGGTGCATTGTGGTTTTAAGACTTTTTCTATAATCAAAGCTCAGTATTTGCTATGAGCAGTGCAGTTTTTTTGTAGGACACGTTGCATATTCTCTGGTGTGTTTAAAAAAAAATAGACCTGGAGGAGTTGTCCTTGTGGACCTTTTCTAGATTGACATCTGTCATCTGGCTGTCTAAAGCAATGGGGGCTAAATTTGATGACCAAACTGATCTCTCTACTGAAAGAGGTGACTTAAGGGCTGAGGGTGGTGTTATAGTAAAAGTCTACAAGGCAAGGTTGATGCTGAGAGGATAGATGTAGGAACAGATTACTATGTCTTCCAGTACAAGAACTAGGGAACTTGTAATCTATTTAGCAAGAGCAAGTATGGAAAAGATGATTCCAGCTCCACCTCAGGCTGAAGGAGACCTCAGGAAATCTCTAGTCCAAACCCCTGCTCAGAGCAGGGTCAGCTATGAGGTCAGATCAGGTTGCTTGGAG
>JAVSBS010011462.1:9287-41222 GCA_033124195.1 Coracias cyanogaster | reverse complement strand
TGTCACTCGTGTGCGCGCGCGCGTGGGATGGAGGGAGGGAGCGCGCGGGGAAGGGGCGAGCGCGGAGCCGTGAGGGGGAGCGCGGCTGTCGGTGAGGGCAGAGCCCTGAGGAGGCAGCGGGAACCGGGGAGGAGAGGAGCGAAAGCGGAGCGGGGGAGGTGGCGGGCCTGGCGAGGTGAGCGGCGAAGGGGCGTACCAGCCGCCAGCCCCGGCTGCGGTGGGCCCGCGGGATGTGGAGGCGGCGGGAGGGCCGCCCCTCCGAGCAGGAGGGTGAGCGGTGCCCCGCCGGGGAGGGTTGTCAGCATCCCTCCAGCCGCGCCTGTCCCGCTCGCCGTGACACAGGGCTGCAGGTGGAAGCGCACTCGGCGCTGCCAGGGAGCATGTGCGGCACCGGCCGGCGCTCACACACACGCCACCTCCCACCCCTCACCTCTGCCCGGCGGGCCCGGGCTGCGCTCTGCACATGCCCAGCGGGAGGGTGAAGCCCACACGAAGCTGCTGCCCGTGCCCAGGCCGTGTCCCTCAGGCTGCGCCCTCTCCCCCTGACAGAAGGGCGGGAGACGAGGCGGACCCCGAGGGTGCAGCAGGGCAAGAGGTGTGCCCGGTAATACCAGGTTCACGCTTTCACTGAATGCCTGTTTCTGAATTTCTGTGATTCTGTGCCCTCCTCCCAAGTTAAGAGAATGATTTTGAAATAATGGGATTTTTCTTAAACCACAATTTATTTTCTGGACTTCGTATCGCCTATGCAGGATCATACTTCTTAATTCTTCATTACCACAAAGGCTAGATAACTTATTTTTAAAGCCTCTACCTCACCTTTCAGCCCAAGGCCGTTGGTATTTTCCACTTTGTAAATCGCTACAAGAATCAAAACTCCCAGAGGGTAAAAAAAAAAAAAAAAAAAAAAAAGACAAAAAGGCTGTGTAAATGCATGGCAAGGAGGTGCCATGTCCAAAAATAAGTAGGGGGCTTGCTGTATGCCTGCTTGGAGGAGAGCAAATGGGCGGATTGGAGACATGAGGAGTCACAAGCTGCCAAATTTGTGATGGCTGCTGCAGAAAGGATTCATGAGGGGGCGAGTGTGGAACCTGCAAAACTGCAAGACATGAGTTCTCACTATATGTGAAATAACTTCTGAGGGGAGCAGGGGCTGCAACCATGACACTATACAGAAAGTGACCACACGTAACCACTGTCTGGCTGAGCACAAATACCAGTCAACTGGGTTTTGCCACCTGCGTTGCAATAAGGATCAGAGAGAGGAAAACTTTGGCTAGTCTGAGACCCTCAGGCTGACACTCTGAGGCCCCTTGTTGCTCCGTGATCAGTCCCCTCTTGGGAATAACACCAAAGAGCCTGCATTTTCCTTTATGAGGTCTCGGCTCTAGAGAAGCAGCTGGAGTGGGTTGGTTTTTTTTTTTCAGCAACTTGAGGTAAGGAGGCACAGGAGACAGTAAGTTGGGACTGCTTCACTTGTAGCCCTTATCTTGGGTAACACTTTCATGTCTGAAAGGAATTTATCTCCATCCTCTAAAGACAAGATACCACTGACCTTATGGCCTTACAGTGCAGATTGCAGCAGATACCATTATGTCAGTTACAGGCAGATCATAGTCCCACAACCATATGGGTCGAAGCTTGTTGTTCAAGGATGAAAAAAAAAAAGAAAAAGATCGTTCATAGAAAAAGCAACCTAACAGATTCTCATTTAATCATTCCAGAGTTGGAGATTTAGACTTGGGTCTTTAATTCCTGTATCTTAATCAAATACTGTGCAATGTATTTGTACACAAACAGCCAGGAGAGAAGAGCTGTCACTGTGGGTGTGCTCTCAGAGCAACAGGGACAGAAGTTGCACACCACGGAGGAAATAGGATAGTACCAAAGGTGTAGGAAAAAAAATGGGAAAGAAAGACTGAATAGCAGAGCATATTAGGGTAAGCAGGTTAGATTCTGCATATTGGAAAGCAGTATGTAGTAACAAAACAGAAGACATTTCGAATATTAGTGCTGTTTGAAACTCTGGCACAGACCTCATCTGAACTGTAGTTTTTAGACAACTGCTTTCCTACAGTGGGGACCATAAAACCATTTCAGCTCCTAGCAGGGTTTAGAGAACTCTTAGAGCTGCCCTGAATGGCGTTCCCTTCCAAAACGGCCTCAGGCTGCACTTTGCAGCTAGAAGCACTAAAACACTGTCTACATTTAGCCTACATTACAAAACACTGTCTGCCTCACCCAGGGCTAAGCTACAGTAGTTGCTCTATCACCGAATGGCATCTCCCCAGCCAAGAGGGGTATCAGGAAAAGGAGAGGAGACCCATAGGCTGAAATGAAAATGGATTTAACGAAACAGCCAAACTAATACCAATGCTAGTATAAAGTAACAAATGTTATACTTACCTCAGCAAACTTACAGTGGTCACAATAAATGGGCAAGCGGTCCTTAAAGGCAGGAAGAAGAGCAGAATGAGGAAACCTCTTCTCCGTAAACCTCACTCTTTATACTGAGCATGACGTTTATGGTACAGGCTACACCTGTAGCCAACTCAGGTCAGCTGCCCTGGCTGAATCCAAACTGCTAATGGCCTGCAGACCATGGCAGGCCTGTGATTCTGTCCCAATGAAGCCAGGACAAACACAAAGGTCAACTTTAGGATGATTTGCCAAACTGAGTGCCAGGCTGGTGGGTATGTCCCCTCAGAGGTACAGCACAGACAGCTGCGTACTGCCACGGTGTATTTAATGTTTAGGCTACTCTCTGAAGCATGTTATTCCCTAACATTCAGTAGTTTCCGATTTCATTGCCAGAAGTTAAGATGGCTGTCATACACATTTTAAGGCAGGGCAATTTTTTGCTTAAATATACCAGTGGGTGTCTCTGCACTGCACAGAATATCCTTGCCTCTCCCTTGGCTTGATTCAAACGTCCTTTTCTAGAGCCAAGGAGTCAGTAAAGCAAAACAGGAAGAGAAAACATGCAAAAAGCTGAAACAGTACACCCAGCACCCTGTGCATTTGTAATCATCGACTGCCTGTTATTCCTTAACACTCTCTTCTTACTACCAGTTTGTATTGGTAGCTGATATACATACCTACATCCCTGGGTACTCGATTCCTGTGAGGAATTTGCTCCCTGGAAAGAGGCACAAGTCATTTAGGGCCCAAGGTAAGGATAAAAGAGGCATCGCTGGAGCCTGCCGTGCTTGTGGAGGAACAGCAACCACTGACCTCACTTGTTGTTTCCTACAACAAACACTCATAGCACCCACCATCAGAGAAAGGGGGGGGTGTGGGGGAATATGGATCAGGGATGACAGCTTTTTAGTATTATAATAAAACGGAGACAAGGTCAGCATGAGCTTTATATACCCCTACCCAGTCTCAGCAATCTTCTAGAGGATTAATAAGATTAGAAGCCCCTATTGTTTTGCTAATGGCTGTTTATTTGAAAAATTGCTTTTTTTGTAAACATACAGAAGTGACCATATGTTACTCCATACTCCGTTGCTGCCTTGGAATACTACTAAAAGCAAAGAATGAAAATCACAACTGCAAATTTTACAAAAAAATAAACTATTCATTTGCCCTTCAGCTCTACTGCTGTGGAGTCTTACCTGGTTGAGGGTAATGCATTAAAATAGCTTGAACACCCTTTCTTTGAAAAATCTTGCTGCAGCTTATGCTTCTGTAAGAAAGCTAACAAAGCTAACAATCCATTTAAAAATCCATGGTTATTTGAATTCCAGATGTGTATTTGCAAAGATAATTTGAACTGTGACTGTATCCAAGCCTGTCATCCATAAAGTTGACGCATGCAAGTTTCTTTTTTGTTGTTCCCAGATGATGCAAGATATTTCCCATGATATTAAAAATTATCAAATGAAAGTAAGAGTTTTAGAGTCAGGCACCACCAAGCTGAACACTACTCTTGCTGAATTCCAAACTCTCCAAAGTGAATAAAACACATCAGAAAGGTAATTTTAATTACAGAGCTTAAACTAGAGCATATAGCAAGACAAGTTTTAAATTAATTTCTGTATTTTACGAGTCTGTTTTCAATAGTGTGTAGTGTAATCATTGAAGCTATTATTCCCTATGCTTGATTTCTTTCATGACTCAAATGTTTCTGGAAAATGATTCAGACGTTTTTGAGGTTGCAAAAGGACAAGATTAGGTATTTTTAATGAGAATCAACTTTTCTAACCATTCTTTTGATGGGAATATTGTCCCTGTATCCCTCCACAGGAGGGAGTAGGAACTTGAGATCTGGCAAAAAAGGTAGCTTGGAGCTCAGACAGATTTTTCTGTACAAACAAAAATAATCTTATCTGATAAAGAACCGGAGCAGGAGAGGAATTAAGAGGATGACATGAGAGTATGTTTACACTCTGTCAATCACTGCTACTGTGAGCTCCAGATACCAGTCCAGAGGTTGTAACTTGGGACATTAAGTTACACTGGGGTATATTTAAGAAGCTTTTACATCATATCATGTGTTGGGTGATTACAAAATTAGCTGTTCCTCTCAGTAAGCGTATCTCAACTTTCCTGTGAATCCAGTCCCACAAATGTTTAAGTTTCCCATTAAATTGGTTTCTGTATAAGCTATTACCAGGATATCAGAACTGTCACTTCAGAGAAGTTGCCCAGATTCCATCCTGAGTCAAAAATACCATCTGTCACCAGTCCAGTCCACATTCTGTGGTCCTATATTGGCTATTTCTCACACATACCTGTTGACGCCCACAGCTACTCCTTTGGCCCAAGTGAGAGAAGATCATGTTGCGAACACAAAATTCCTCAATTTACCGACAGTTTTACACATTGGGAAGATGTTTCAGTTTTCCTTAAGGATATATGAAAATCTGCATAAACACTATGCAACAAGGATACTAGTACTTGCTGCGGTTGCAAGTCTTTACATTTAAGAACTATTGTGTTACCTTAGTTTTTTCACTCTGATGCATTGAGTGAACCTTTACAAGAACTGAGTGGTTTTTTTCTGTGAATTTGTGTCTCAGTATAAAAGGTGAATACATATGATACAGCATCTCTACAATATTTCTTTATATTCTTACCAATCAATCAATTCAGGTGTATTTTAACAGCTAAATGCTAACTCATAACTCATGTTCTTTTTAAATAGTGCTGGTGAGTGCAGTTCCCAAGGGTTGTCCAAGGTTCCTGGCTTTGAAAGTTTTCTTCTGAAACACAGGTGTCATAGAAGGGTCCAAGAAGACCCTCTCACACAGTTGTGAGGTTCAGACTGAACCTCCTTGCTCTCTAAACTTTTAGGTGTGGCTGGCTCCAGTCTTAGCCCACAGCTGTAAAGAAGAGTTCAGACCCTAGGTTCTGCCCCAGGGTCAGTTTATTTCAGCTGGAGCTGGGTGCCTCCAGGGAGGGACCCCGAAGAAAGAATTCCTTGGGAAATCATACCCTTATAATTTAAGTTTCCCTCCCCTCATGTGGTGGTTTGGTCCAGATCTGGGGTCTTCTTGTTCTTCATTGGATCGTTTTTCTCCAAGCTGGTTATTCTGTTTCTTAACTTGAGGATGCAGCTTCAGCTGAGAAATGGGGCTGCCGTATTTTTCACAGGATTGCTAAGCAAGCTACTCAGGCTAATCAAAGCAAAACAAGTTTTAATTCAACCTAATTTTAAGCAATTACACAATCAATTCTATTATTCTATGTGTAAATCATTTTAATCCCCAACAACAGGTAGGAGAAGATTATAGCCTCTTAATTTCAGTATATGCAACTGAGAGAAAATGACACGTGGAAATTCCTAAACAAATTGCAAATATCTCAGCAACTAAATATCCAGCTCAAAATATTAATAGCCCATTTGTTTTTGTTCTTCAGAATTACTAAACATTTTCCATATTCTTTACAGGGAAGGGTGAAGAGAGAAAAGATTCTTCCAAGCAGGCCTGAGGCTGACACTTCAAGCTGGATGAATGGAGAATAAAGAACAATTTTTTACTGTCTTCAAAAAAAACTTTCTTCAAAAAGACTAAAGTTGCTCACACAGTAACACGTAGTCTGTGAAAGGTGTGGAGCTTAGTTCTCCTTGCTAACTTGTTTTAAGCACTTTCTGCTATTTGAAATCATGCAGTGTAAGGCTTTCACAAGAAAATGCACAGATTTCACAGAAAATCACTTCATTCAAACCTCAGTAGTAATGCACCCATCATCTTTACGTGTGCCTTTGGATTTTGCTCTTCTTTCAGCATCATTTTTGGAGGGAAATATATAACGCATATTTGTGTGCCACTTTTTATTTGCTTTTCTAAATGACATTTTAATCAGATGCAAAAAGTATTAATTTAGTTCAAAGGGGAAGAATTGCTGTGCACTGGGGTTCAGCATATCTGTAGAGGCTACAATATGCTCCAGATTTCTGAAAATTATTTAACTATTTTTTGCTGGTATTTTCAGAAGCTCTTTTAGAAGGGGCATTTCTGATGGAAGACCCAGTCACAGTAGGGATTTGGGTATTATGTACTTAGCATTAGCTGTTGGGTACTTTTCACTAAGGTGTGACAGATCCTTTGGAGTTCTAGCACATTTATTTTTACACTCACTAGCCTGCTAGTCATCACATATTAGCAATGTGGGATTTAATCTCTGTTGTTTCCTAAATCTTATCTGAAATCAGCCTGGCAGGACAAGGTACAGAAGCCAATACAGCCCCGGTCTGATTGTGGGAGGAAATGGGAGAAAGAGATTAGTGCTAAAAGTTGTATGGCTACTGTTATCTGTGCTATTAGTTATCAGTAATGGGTGGTTTTCTTGTTACTGCTGTTGTCTTCAGCTGGGGAATATTGCCATGTATGTGTGGAGGCTGGAGTGCTGCAGTGCTTGCAGAGCTGGTGTGAGAAGATCTCACAGTTCAAACTTCTTGAACAAAACAACCACCGTATCTTCTTGGTGGTAAAGGCAAGGCCAAGTTTACTGCTTGCCAGCACAACCCTAATACATTTGCCTGATGATCATCAGTACAGGTGATAAGGTGTATCAAAAAGATGTACAGTTTATAAGTAATTTGGAACAGCATCAAAACACATCCCCAGAGACTACCGTCATCATCACCTAGTTTTAATTCTTATTTCATGAGCAGAACAACCGTGTTTAAACATCACAGTCTCTCTGTTCTCTCTTTCTGTTCTTAATACCCTCTTTTAGGTGATCCACCCGCAGCTTTGTCAGGTTCATAAGTTGTGCTACATCTAGTACAGTTTTTCTTTTATTTTGTCCTCTTAAGATTGTACATTTTGTGTTTATATGTGAGCAGCATACATTCTACAAAGCACACTCAAGTCCTAGAGCTACTATGTAAGTTACATTGGAATTTGTCACATACCTACCAGCGCTAATGACAAGGCTAAAACCCTGAAACCTCTATATCTAAAATTTGTTTGTTCACCTTGCTTTGACTGTGTGTGCATATACGTAGATATAGATGCTATAGATACATACATGTGTGCATGCCCTATGTGCAAATGAATTTAGAAGTTTTCATCTTGAAGAAAATAATGAAAAGAACTATATCCTAATTTTCATGCAATACAGTCTTTTCTTTTAGAGCTCTAAAAAGTCTTTAATCTTTTCAGCAATACGGCTAAACTTAATTGAAAGAATTCTCATGGGATTGGCTCAAATTGGTTGCTCAGTAGTCAAGATAATCTAATAAAAGGCTAATCTTTAAACTACAAAGACCAGGAACTTCCACTTCAAAAGACTATGCTTTTTTCACTTGTGCTTTTTCAAGCAAGATGTTTTCCTTCTAAAAGTATACAAAAGTAAAAACAGAGATATAACAAAATGCATACTTTAAAAGGTTTACATATTTAAAGGTAATAGTTTTAATACATTCTACAATTCATTTCACCAAATGTATTTTAATTAATGTTATCTGTGGAGTAGAAATGAGAAAGATACTGAAAAACCCTACATTCTTGAACCTTTGATTATGTGAAAGTTTAACTGACATTTATAAAATTCTTTGCAAAACTAGAGTCATAATTATTGTGGTGTATTTTGAATAATGTGTTGCAAAATTTCAAGTTTTAAATGTTTTAATGTTAGGAAATGTTTTAAAATATTTTCCCATTTCCAGCTGTAGAAGATGGAGCTGTCAGGACTTCTACCCTGAAACCAGACACAACTGTCAGATGCTAGGATTGCACCCTTGCAGCAAAGAGGAAAAGACAGAGAAAAGAAAGCTCAGGTGAGTCTTACAAATATGTTAAAATATCTGATGAGTGCTGAATAAGGAAGACAGAGCCAGGCTCTTCTCAGTGATGCTCAGTGACAGGATGAGAAGCAATGGGCACACATTAAAATAAAAGTAATTAGAAAACAATTTTTACTGTGAGGGTGGTCAAACAGAGGGACAGGTTGTCCAGAGAGGCTGTGGAGAATCCAACCTTGGAGACAGTTAAAAACTGCCAGGACATGTCCCTCAGCAACCTTCCCTGGCTGACCCTGCTTGAACATGGCGGTTGGATGAGGTGTTTCCAGAAATCCTTTCCAGCCTCGTGGGTTTTGTGATTTTGTGATCAGGATATTGTTCTGTATGTGTTTTATGCAGAAAATTCTAGCATTTAAAATATAATGAATATAATCTTGCAGTCTCTACATATTCAAGATATGAGACTTTGCCACATAATTTCAAGACATAGTTCATACAGTACATTCAATATAGATACACTTAACAAGATTTTCTTAACAAACTGACATTTTAAAATAAATATATGCATGTGTACCCATCTGTGTATGTATAATATATAAAACCTCAAGGACATTCCTAATTTTTCAAAAGGATCAAAGATTTGATATAGGTTAAATACATCCATAAGTATTTGCAGAACTGAGGATTTTAATTTCTTTTTAGGCATTATAATGCATTCATAACAGATACTGTATTATTTCTACAGATTGCATTACTTAATCTTTCTCTGAAATACACCCTCTTTTCTGGGTGGAATACGTCATGACAAGCAACTCTAAACTATAAAAACTGCACAATTCATTTCAGAAGCAAGCAGAAAAATAATATATTTGTGCACACAACCACACACAATATTTGAAGTGCTTAGGCATTAGTCATGTTGTTGATCTTCCACTTTCTTTTTGCAGGGTACATGATGCTTGAACCTTTTAATTGTTCACTGAATGTATATATTAGCAAGTGTTTTTTGGTTTACTGCCTATGGTGGTGTGATTGGATGCTATATGGACCGTTTCAAAGTAGATATAAACTGTGTAGCTTTTTGCCATTCAGAAGGAGTGGAGCTGATCCATGTGCTCTCTTAGACTCTCATGTTCCTTCTAGAAGTCTTTACTTTCTGCTAACGTAGTATTCGCTAAACATAAAAACTACCCGAGTCTCATCTTCTGAATAGATGATCATTAACATGGGTTAGTGTTCTCATAAAGTTAGACGACACAGATTGTAGGCACAACAATTTTTCAATGTGGTGATTTCTTACCTCCACTCTTTAGGATTCAGAGTAAAGTCAATATTTATCATTTTGGACTAGCAGAATTTTTTTCCTTCAGGTAAATTCTTCCAGGGGCTGTAGGAATGGCAGTGTCAGCCTTGTCCAGACTTGTTTATCTACCTCTCAACTTTTAAATAATTTTAAATAGAATTGGTGTTTTATACTTATACTGTATATGTTTCCATCAACTGTCCATGTAACTGAAGATCTCTGAACCTGTTGGCCAAATTCAAAGTACTGAAGTGTCAGAGCTGAATTTTTACACATTTAGTGAAGGCAGGGCAGAGTAGAAATACTGATAGTTAATGATAGATATTAATGATAAAATACTGATAGAGATGTGATTTAAGGAAAATCTGCATACTATTAAAGATCTTAAAATTTGCATGAGGCAGAGCATCCCTCTAGAGGTCCCAAATTTAACGTAAACAAACTGCTCTGAGGATAACCCTTTAAACTTGCCCACAAGAAAAATTTGTCACCAGTGCTGTTGAATTAGTGCAGTACTAATTCAAAACTGAGATTTTTCACAGAGTAAACCACAGGGAAATAGCTTAGTTTTAGACAGTCCAGTCTGCTTGGTACATAAACACTGCTGAAATAGCATCTGAGATTTGCTCCACCACTACCTGATTTTGTACTTACACATTGACCATTGCATGTTTTTCTTCCTGAATAACAGTTAACTATCACTGACAACAGCCAATAAACACGCCAGAAATAAAAATTGTAAGAGAAATGCAATATTATCCATATAACATTTCATTTACTCTCAACAAGGCTATAAAACCAAGTCAAGTCAGAAATTACAGTTCCAGTGAGGTTAGTATTTCTTTCTTGATGGTTTGGTGCTTTTTGTGTCTAGCAGATGCTATACCTCAAGGTGAAAAAGACTCCAACAATCACAGTTTACAATTAATGCCTCTGCAGTTCCTAACGTGTTAGTGGCTAATCACAACAAGCTGCATCATTACACTGCAGTACACACAATTTCTCTGTTAAAAGGGTACTTAGAAAGAGAAATTCAAGTCAAGCCTAATACTCATCTGTTTTTTACATCTAGAGTCATTCTACTGGAAGATACAGAAGCTGTTCTGAACACCACCAGAACTTGAAGTACTGTATGAATGAAATAATTTCTTCTTGTTCATATCTCTCCCATTAAATCTTCATTTATTTTCCTCGTGGCTTCCTAAGAGTTAGAGACTTTTAATCTGCTGGGATCTAAGAACTAAATGTTACTGGGGTGTATTTGGAAAAATACACACTTCCTAGATGAAACATAAAAGCCAGGGAATTTAGGTTATTAGAAGCTATGAGTTTGGAGGATATGGGTCTTAGATATCTGAAATAACAGTTAGGTGACACTGAAGTCCTTCTGTTAACCTGCTTGTGTGCTTCTCTGCAGATATGTCAAGACCAAATTGTGTCAGAGCAGTCTAATCCTATACAACAGCATAACCAATCTTGTGGACAGATAAAAGGCAGTAGATGTTAAATACAAGGAATTTTTAAAAGTTTCTCATAACAGACCCTGAGCAAATTGGGGTAGGATGGTTTAAATAAAAATGCTGTTGCCTGCCTACAAAACCCATTGGAAAAGCATATTCAGGGTAGTTAGCACTGGCTCCTAGTCAAAAGGGAGGCATGTGCTGAGAGATGTTTGTCAAGGGCCTGTCCTGGCATGGTTTTAATATTGCACTGTTGAGAGGAATGATAGAAGAGACTACATGGCTTACTAAATTCAAAAATGGTCTAGGTGGAAGGGAGCTAGCTTGCCAGAGGACAGGTTTGAGTTCGAAGTGGAGTCTTCACAAGTGGAGACTCATTATGCAAAAAGTACTGCACTGTAGAAAGGGTCTGTGGATTACCCAAGATAGTTCTCAAGTACACGGAAACATATCATATTGCTGCAAGGAAATCAAGCATCAGACTAGGACTTGAAGCTGCAGAACATCTGAGCTGGTCCTCCCACCTTACTTAGGTCTCACGAGGCTTCATTACAGTACCATGTCCAGTTTTGGCCATGACAGCAAATGGATGTGGAGCAGCTGGACAGAACTGAGACATGCTGAGAAGGGTCACTCTGCCATATCGAAAAATTGGACAAAACGAGATTGTTTAGCCTATAGAACGGGGGACTAGGTGGTGATATGACAGCAGTCTGTTAAGTAAAAGGTGTAAAAGAAGGAGGCTGACCTGTTGTTAAAGCCCGTAGTAGAGAAGACAAGAAATAATGGCTGTAAATTACAGTGAGAATGCATCAGCTTAGATACTAGTGGTTTGAAGTGTCCTTCTTGTGAGCTTTGTAAAAGCAAGAATAACCTTGCTAAAGGTGATCTTACCTCAGGAATTTGGCTGTACCAGGCACTCTCTTTAAAGCTTCTCCAGCCCTGTGATTGATTGTCTTGTTATGTCTAAATCCCAGCTAGACTGTTTTTTCTGTAGCAAAAGCCTCAAGCAATAGCAAAACCTGTCCTGAATATCTTCAGTACCTTTTGGGGATTATCCAGACCATAGCAATATTGTAGACTGAAGCTGTAAAAGATTATTTTGCCTGTATTACTCTGCATTAACTGAATGATGATGGGAACACTTGCTGCTTCTTGTAAGAAGGTATTGCAACACAGGCAGTGGTTACTTCATTGACTGCCCTGCCTGAGACCTGCTCAGCTGTGGCATAGCCTGTCAATTATGAAACAGAGAGAACTGCTGAAAATGCCCAGGCAGTGGCCAGATTCATCTCACACGCCTTGCTGTGTCTGCAGTATAAATGTCTACAACTGCACCACTCATGCTAATCCCCATTCATGGTGAACAGAGAAAACCTGGCAATTTTAACATGCGGTTCATTTGACTTATTTTAGATGTCTGTATTAGGGTGAGATGAAGAGAAGCGCGTGTTTTTCTCCACTGACTAGATGCAGACTAGCTGAATAGCTCAGATGGGGAAATGTGCATGGCAAATATCCTCATTTTCTAAGATAAATTCTATCTAGTGTGTTGATTTCAGAGTCCAACAGTATCCACGTGACATTAGATACACAACAGTGGGGACCAGCAGCTGTTTGAAAGAGAAGGTAATAGAGGACCTTAGTCCACCTCTCAATTAACTCTTACAGCTGTTAACAGCAGATAAAGCTAGGAGGTAGAGATTGTAAAGTTGAAATTACTGACCCCCTAAGAAAGGAGTATGATCATGCAAATTATGTTAAAACCAGAGAACTGATAGGTAAAATCAGGGCAAATATTTTTCAGTTGAAGACTATTGATTAAAATGGCAGTGTACACGACTGCAGTGCGCTGGTGTTTATTTTGAATTAGAATGACTACTTATGTTGAAAATCATAGTATTTCTTCCCTTGGGCCCTCCAATTAAGTGTTAAGGTCAGGCTCATGCTGTGTCTGCAGTTACATATTCATTATCAGATTATTATATTTTCAATCATTAAAAAAAAAAATCATTTAAAAGGGAGAAGCACTTTACCGCACTTGTATCCTTATGATTTCTGCTGGAAAATGGCTGCCTTTCCTGTTTCATTGTTTTTCAGTAAAACACTATTTTATAATAGAGAAAAGAGCAGAATGCACTCTTTAGCCTCAGTCTTTGAGTCTTTAACCCTACCTTTCTCTACAAGGCCTACAAGATCAGATAGCTTTCTTTTTCTCTGGATTCAACAACTGTGTTAAATTTAAAAAAAAAAAAAAAAAAAGAGAAAGAAATCTTACCAAATATGCAGGTTTTTACCAGAGCTTCCCTCGAAGGGCCAGGCATTTTGACTGGTTCCATAATCCCTGGTTCTTCCACCTTGCCCTTCTTCCCTCTTCTCACCTCCTCCCTCTTCAGCATTTGCCCCCAATATATTTCTCTCTATATATTTAATGCAGTGTTTTGTTTTGGGATGGCCTGTGACAGTCAGATCCCATGCTAATGGCCGCAGTCTATGTACCCGGTTAGCAGAAGCATTTACTTGCCACGTTCCATTCTGAATATTGCTTGGCACAGTGCAGAGTACCCTGATGGAGTAACTACGAATCACAAGAAGATTTCTAAGAATTCAGTGTTGATTAATCAGATACGTTTTGGCCCTGAAAAATCAGGCTGAAGAACCTTTCTCTGAACCTTAGGGGGTTATGCAGCAGTGCCTAGAGTTTCATTATAAACATGTTTTTAGGTAGCTTCTTGGGATTCGTGTCAAGATGGAAGACGACTGTGTGGAGAAATAGTTATTAGTTAATTCCACTCTTTTTTTAACAGCTACAAAACTTTCCTGTTCTTGACCATGACATTTTGAATCCCAAATAAGTTTCCATGGATCTTCCAAGGTAAAACCGTATAACCTTGCTCAAGAGGAAATAAAAATAAAACTACTATGCCCTGTAAAAAATATGAAACCTTTTTTGTACTGCGGAGTGTTTCTAAATATGACATACATCACTATTGCATAGTGACTCAACAGTTACATGTATTCACTAAACATGAACAGCTTATTTTAAACAGTAGTGCACTGAATGTGGCTTTGCTGAAATGCATTACAAACAAAACTGTAACGTTTCTCTAAGCTCCTAAGCACTGAAATTCAGACATTTCTAGAGAAATTTATTCATTTCTAAATCGCTTTCATGTCACTGTTACACACAAAGATTAAACAGACCCTCACACACAAAGGCCTGCCATCACTGACGAAATTGCCCACATGGTGAAGTTTGCTGGATCAAGCTCTAAATTTCCTGCTTAGCATCTCAAATACTGTAAGAAAAATTATTCATCAATATTTTATGTGCATATTTACTTACTTTCCAGTGACCTCCAGATAACTGGTATATTCCAGACTGCAGTCACTGAAATTGCATTATAAATAAAAAATATAGACACGAAAAGCCAAATGAACAGGTGGCTTAAGTAAACAGATTTGAGAATGCCACATGGTTATTGCTTTCTGGAGTTAACACTGAGAATGACGATGCATCCCCTTACTGTGATTTAAATTGTCTTCTAAAAAGAAGCAGGTGCTCCAAGCTAGAGAACCCAAATACCTGTGAGATAGTCCGTAACACAGTAGAAATACAAACCAAACAAATAGAAGATCAGAGAATCGATTGAGTGCAAAACAGAAGGGGGTGCAAAAGGCACGGCTTGTCTGCCTAGTGTCTGGCTTAGGTTAGAGTTGCTCGTTTGTAGGTAAGCAAGGATTGCCTCAGAAGCAGATGCTGAAGATCACTTCTGGTTATGGCCAGGCTGCTCCTAGTCTGGCCTTTGGCAGCAGAACTGGCAGTGGAGAACTCTAACACACCATGCAACTGGCCCTAAAGCAGCCATAGATTAGGGCCACAGGTGACAAGCAAGATCACCTGTTATTTTTCCATCCAGTTTTCTGTTTTCAAGTAGAATCTGAAAATCAACTGTCCAGTAAAGCCCAACTGCATTAAGGGCTTTTGAACGCAAGAGGATAGGTTTCAGATGTCAGCAGTGACACCATCACGCTGTTCAGTGATGCTTTCTGACAGACCCAAATCTCTGCAAAATGCTGCAGCTGTATTCCAGAAAGGCTCTCTCCGTGTACAAACTTGACATCAGTAATGCACAGAAGATGGAATTGCCAGTAATGACTGCATAGCAAATGAGAAATTTAATGCTATGTATAAAGAAAGCAAAAAGCCAAGACCAGAAGAAGTCATCGTTAGGTAATTTTTTTTTTCCAAATCCAACAAGCTAACAGTCTGGCAGCAGTCTTTTCTGGGCTAGATACTGATTTTCAGCTCACAGCTGCTAAACCCCAGCTGCGCACACCTTCTGTGGCAGCCCACGTGCTATTCCTGCAGCCTTCCAAAGGCCACACTTGGTGACCTGACCTTTAAGAGAGATGCTGAAGAAGGAATGCAATGCTTCCTGCTTGACCAAGTGGAAGGAAAAACCACTGAAAAATTTTTAAGCCTTCAATGTATCCCAAAAAGAAATTACTAGCCAGCAGTCTGCTGGAAGGAACAGATGGTCTGATTGCACCACAGGTTAAACATCACAAAAGCTGATGAGCTCCCTACTGCTCTGCTGGTAAACTAAGTAAATCAAGTCTCCGCAGCGTTACTGCTCCTTATTCAAAGGAGCTTTTTACAGGTGTTGCCAATGGAGTGACCTTGGTATCAATGTCACCTTATATACTTTGTATTAGGAAATTTTGTTCAACTTGTATATAGTTTTCCCAAACTAGCTTTTTTTCAAGCATGTGACTTGACATTTTCCATGCCCAGATACCCAGAATATAGTCTTTAGTGAATTCTTAAGATGCTGATGTTTCTTTCAGGAAACCCTAGTACTTTATCCTTTGGACAAGGACTTGTCATTTGACAGGGAAGTAGTTTTTGTACTGTTACTTCTGAAATTTTGGTCCAGACTCAGGCACACTGACTGCCCAAGTGAGTAAAAACTGGTGCAGGTTAAACGTGTAATGAGTCAGGATTCAATAAGCATGACTGAGACTCTCAAAGTGTATTCAGGCAAACAAATTATATGTGCCTGATCTCTGGTAGAGAGACCAGCTGGCCTGGCATGGGCCATGGCATCATTATATTGTCTTTCTCCTCACTGCAGGGGGGCTCACTGCCACCACCTGCTGGGAAAGGTCCCTTGGCTGTGCTCATTTCTGAACTGTGCCAGTGAATTGGTTGTTGGAATGTTTGTTCACAGAATCACAGAACATTAGGGCTTGGAAGGGACCTCAAAAGATTGTCGAGTCCAACGCCCCTGCCAGAGCAGGATCAGCTATACCAGGTCACACAGGAATGCATCCAGGCGGGTTTTGAATGTTTCCAGAGAAGGAGACTCCACAACCTCTCTGGGCAGCCTGTTCCAGTGCTCTGTCACCGTCACAGTGAAAAAGTTTTTCCTTACGTTTATATGGAACCTCCTATACTCCATCTTGCTCCCATTACCCCTTGTCCTATCATTGGGCATCACAGAGAAGAGCCTGGCTCCATCCTCTTGACACTCTCCTTTACATATTTATAAACATTAATGAGGTCACCCTTCATCATCTTCTCCAAGCTAAAGAGACCCAGCTCCCTCAGCCTTTCCTCATAAGGGAGATGTTTCACTCCCTTAATGATCTTTGGGGCTCTGCGCTGGACTGTCTCAAGCAGTTCTGTGTCCTTCTTGAACAGAGGGGCCCAGAACTGGACACAGTATTCCAGATGCAGTCTCACCAGGGCAGCGTAGAGGGGGAGGAGAACCTCTCTGGAGTTACTAACCACACCTCTTGGCCTTCTTGGCCACAAGGGTGCATTGCTGGCTCATGGTCATCTTCCTATCCACTAAGACCCTCAGGTCCCTACACAGCTTTCCAACAGGTCAGTCCCCAACCTATACTGGTACTTGATGTTGTTCTTTCCCGGATGCAAGACTCTACACTTGGCCTTGTTGTATGTCCTTAAGTTTCCTTCCTGCCTAACTCTCCAGCCTGTGGAGGTCACACTGATTGGCAGCACAGCCTTCCGGTGTTGTTGACCCAAGTCAAACCTCTGCCATCACCAAAGATTACAGAGAGGTGGGGGTCAGTGCCCTGAGAGTGTTTCATTTACTAGTACAGCTTTGAACTCAGAGCTCCCGATCCCATGTGTCATCCTTAAGTGCAAACATGCTCTTGCAAACATAGTTTTGCTGTTCTTAAATGAGTTTAAGATACATGAGCAACATACAGAGCATATATGTTGGCCCAGAGTTACCAGAGACAAACTAAACATTCCTTGAAACAGCTTCTTTTACTCAACCTTAGGAAAACCTTCTCCTCACTTTAGGGTCCTGGCATTGTGCTGAAAGCAGCCTGACTCTATACCCACTAGGTTTGGTGTGCTGAGCAAAGGGGTACTGGACCAGGCAGGGCAAAGGAAGACATTGGAGAACTACCACTTAGAGCTGCTGGAGAGCCTGGGAGTGCCAGGGCAGGGGAAACAACATCAGGTGGACACAACTGGTTGAGGAGCATTCCCTGTTAGATAGTGCCAACCCATCCTCAGAGTAGCTCCAGGATACTACTCAGCATATGCTCCCTGAAACACCTTCTTGGTGGAGAAAATAATATGTGGTCATATTGTCAAAGATTATTATAATCCATGCATGAGAAAGGTAAATTAAGCTTGAGCAGAGAAGTTTGATTTTACTGCCTTGTAGCTTTTTAGTGTTTGTCTTTCCAACGTTAATCATGTTGCTTATTTGTCATGTAAGTTAAAATGCATTAATATGTATTTATCCTTTCTCTGTACAGGATGCCATGAGCATCCTGGGTACCATGGCTAAGCCAAAACACTGTAGGAAATGCGATTTAAAATCCAAGGTTTAGCTAGCAATACTTGCAGTTAGAAAGTTTAGGCACTTTTGCTTGTTTCAGATAAAATTGCGATAGACCATCCTTCAAGCAGAACTCTGGAAGGATGGCACATGCACTGTTGCATCGCTTGTTTGTACATGCCAACATTACCAATTTATAGCTGTAGTAACAAGCTGCTGAACAGCACATTGCTTTAATACTGAAAAAATGAGTTTAGAATAGAGACAGGCTATATTTAATTACAGGTATACCCAATGTCACCTCTAAGAGCTCTTCAGTAGGAACCAGAGTAGATATGATACATTTGGTACCAGGCTTAGTGGAGGAATTTGACAAACTGTCTGATGGTAAAATTAAGGACTCATTGGTCCATAAGGGTTACTTAGAGTTGTAATGAAATAAAACTATAAGATAGGTTACTTGAACTCTTCTGTTGGCTTATGCATCAGCATCTGGGCAAATTCAAGCCTGAGAAAGTCAGTGTTGGTTTTATCCACAAAGGAGACCACCCAACAGCCTTTCCCGCATTTTTGGTACAGAAGCTGTGTCAAGTTAGTTGAAAATTTCACAAAGTTTTCTATATGGAAATACAGGTGATGACCTCTAATGTGCTCTGAAAATACAAATGAGATTTGGACCTCTTTTAAATATTAATTAATTCAGATGTACTATAAAGTAATTAATATAATCTAGCCTTTGCTTTGCACTAGGAACATATGAGATATTGACAGATAACAGGTCAGACAAGGAGACTTAAAAGGAGACAACCTTTTAATACAGAGCTTACATTAATTTTTATCTATTCATCAGATCCTTTATTGCAGTTATGAGATTTGGGGGCAAAATATGTGCTCATTCTGTCATAACAGTATAAAACCCCCTTATTGTTTGGCATCAGTTATAAGTGTATATTAAATAAAAAGCTAACACGAGATTAAAAATGGGGTCAAAATCAGAATGATTGCATTTTTTGTCACATCTGGCATTCAGTAATTATTTCAGCATCTTAAAATGCAAGTGACCTATTCCACAAGAGACGGATTATCCATGCACATATCATGAGGCAAATCCAGACGCTTCCCTCGTAATAACAACCGTTCCCTTATCTCCCAAGAACATGCTGTGGGTTCTCCACGACTCCATACACTCATCGGTGTGTTTTAGAGTTGGATGCAGTGATGAAATCACAGCGCCACTGTGAGGACGCAGGTTTGCATCACTAGCAGACGTGGCCACCCTCTCCTGATGTTTATTTTGCTCGAACCTTTTGGACATGTCAGTCAGTATGTGACTGAAATAGTCAGCAGGCTGGTGTGGCTTTGGCTGGCAGTCAGACAGCATGTGATGCTTGGGTTCATACACTGCAAGTACTGGGCTTGGGGAAGCATGCTTGACGCAAGGGTGGGGGAAAATGGCCACAATTAAGATTAAAACTCAAGATGAACTGTGACCACATGCTCAGTGAGGGAGCAGTTAGACAAACTTTCTAGTTTTGCATGACTGATTATGAGAAGTGCTCCCAATAAATAGCAGATTAGTAGTACTGATAGCTACAATTTGTTTGAAAGGTTATGTTAAAAAAATGTATTTTTTTTTCCCAAAGTGTCTGTCCCACATTAAAAGCAGAGATTTTTCCCTGAAGTGTCTTTTTTTCTTAGGAGATGAGTGATTTTTCAGTTCCACAAGGCCCTTATGTGGGTGCTGTTCACCACCTTCCTGTCCCAACTCTCTATGTCCTCTGCAGTGTGGCCTGGGCCTTGTGTAGCTGTTTATACGCATTGCTAAGCTCTTCAGCGCTTCTTAAAATCTGGGCCCTAAACTCTTACATGTCTATTCTTTTGATAAAAATGTGGGAAATCTCTGCAGGTGCAGATTGATGGGAGGTCAGAGGGTTAATACACATGGCATGTTCTGAATTTTTACAAGAATGGGGAGAAACTGCATCTCTGATTTCAGGTTGCCTACAAGGACAAGCTGAGTGTGCATGGGGGCATCTTGGAGATAGTTCAGACTCCAGGCTCTCTTGGGTCCAGGTAGCTTAACTAAAACAGGGGTCACAATGAATTCACAGCTTTTATGAAAGGGAACAGATATTCTCAGCCACATGCCCTGTCTGTCACCATCTGCACCATCGTACAGTCTTGTATGACTTTTAAGCCCAAAAAAGAATAATTTTAGGCTCTACATTTCTGTTTCCACACAAAGACAACAATAAATAAATACCTAGAAATAGAGTAGTTCTAAACACCCTCCTTGGTCCCTTCTGTATTTGTGTAGGAAGGTCAACAGCAATCAACCAGCTCTGCAGGTTGGTGAAGGAGAGACAAAACTGGCTCAAAAATAGGTCGGAAAATGTGTCTGCACATAGAACTGGATCCCATGTAATTTGGGGATCTAATAAGTGTTTTTTCAGCTTTTCTTATGAGAGAAGCCTTCTATTAGGGTAATATTTAGTCCAGTACAACATATTCCCTTTATCTAGGGAGTTGACAAGGGGAGAGGACAGAAGCTCTTCAGGCTGTGGAAGCTGAATTTAATAGGATTCACAGAAGAGATTTAAGGAGCTAATCATCCATATTGCTGCTCAAGTCCAATTTTTATCCCCCAAAGCTACTAAATTTTTTAAGCATGTATTTTTGGCAGCAGTTTCCAGCAAATATCTCCCCTTGGAGCACATTAAATTGTGTAGGCTGTATTGCATAAATGAGCTGCTTTGCAATCTCTGTAACCCCTAAATGCCAGTGAGATGTATAACTAGGTATTCCCTTATCTCACCAGGCTGACCTAGTCTTAGCCTTCTACTTAATAAAGCGAGAAGAGAACAAAACATTTAACACAGGGCTTGAAGTGCTTAGGTGCCAGGATCTAGAGTCACAACTGACTGTATTGGGTGACAAGAAATTCCCATCCAAATAGGAGGAAGGCTCAGGTGTCTACACCAGGATTCAAAGCAGTTTGCACTTTTACCCTCTGCCAACCAAAGGAAATACCATTGATGGCTGCATGTATATAGATATATTTCTATATAGAGGAAAAAGGGTAGGGAAATGCAAAGCAAGCCAACAATTAATTTGCATATGTTTATCCCTCCCTAGGTTGCCCCTTTTGTGGGTTCACTGTCATTTAAATGAGTGGAGTAGGAGTAATATTGTCTGTGATTTGGAAGGAAATATTTAGGCACTACCCTTTACGCCCCATAGACCCTTCATTGTCATTGGCACAATGCTTGTCAAGAGGGGTGCCCAGTCCTTTTGGCAGACAGTAAACAGGTAGGAAAATGAAATAACTGTGGGTTTTGATGTTTTTATCAGCTCACTTTGGATAGAAGAGATAGGCAGCTCTGCTTTCCTTGAGCCCCCAAAATACTGCTCTTTAAAGAGAGAAAAGCCGTCTCGTACAAGTCTACTATCTCCATAGCACATCCTCCCTAGAACATGAGGGCATTTTCTTAGCTAACTAAATGCAAGGACACCTGGTTTGATTACCGTCTTTTCTGAGGAACTGTGAATGTCTCACTTCACAGCAGTTCCCTTCAAAAGGAACATGTGTCTTGCGCCTATATGGCAGAAGAGGTTCATTTGTTGGTGGCTGGGCTCACAGCCCTGCACTGGGAGACAGCCAGGACTCATCAAAACACTGTAGCCTCGCTGCTCTGGAGATCACCAGATCACTGAGATTCTCTCATCGTTTGATATTTAATGCAGTGCCCTAGAAAAAGAGGAGGGCTGAAATCAAGCAGATCTGGAAGGGCTGAGCTGCCACCACCAGTTTCATCAAGTCCAACAAAGCTAAGGGGAGCTCACAGATGTTAGATTCCTTCCAGCTGCTATGCTTCTATCTCCAGGGGTCCCAGAGGCAAAAGTCCCTCATGCCTCTTGGGCACAGGAGGGCACAAGACTCTGAAAACACTCAAGAGAACATTAGGTCCTTCTGCTAACCTCAAGGACCAGTCTTAGACAGCTGCATAAAAAGTGAATATCAAAGGTTTAACTACTTCACTTTTCAGAATTCATAGAATCATTTAGGTTTGAAAAGATATTTAACATCATCCAGTCCAACCATTACTCTACCAAGTCTGCTGCTAAACCATGTCCCTAAGCACCACAGCTACACAGCTTTTAAACACATCCAGGGATGGCTTCCCTGGGCAGCCTGCTCCAGAGTCTTGACAACCCTTTCAGTGAAAAAAATTTCCTAATGTCCTACTGAACCACCTTTGGTGCAACCTGAGGCTGTTTACTCTCATCCTATCACCTGTTACTTGTGAGAAGAGACCAGCACTCACCTCCCTACAATCTTCTTTCAGGTAGTTGCAGAGGGTGATAAGGTCTCCCCTCAGCCTCCTCTTCTTCAGGCTAAACAACTCCAGTTCCCTCTGTCACTCCTCATAAGACGTGTTCACCAGGCCCTTCACCAGCTTCATTGCCTGTGTTTGGACCCTCTCCAACAATAAATTAACGCACAGCTCGTGCAACAAGCCTCCCAAAGAAGTGCCACGTTCCTCAAACATTCTTATGGGTCCATAGAGTTTTCCAGCCACCAAGCGATTGTCAACAATTTGTCAAACATTTTTGCTATTCCCTTGCAGGAAGCACTTTGAGACTTGTAGGATAAGTATTGGGTCAAGGCTGTCAAGGCTGATAAGTACTATGAAGATGCAGCGAAAAAGACCTGGAAGGTCTTGAGATGTAATACAATATTTTGAGTGATTATGGAAAGGCCAACATTAAAGAGAAATCTGGAAGAAGAGAAGAGTTAACAAAGATGAAGAACCAAGGCTATGTGTGTCTTCCACCTACCCAGTATCCCATGTACAGCAACTGTGGCTGTGCTGAGTCAGGCAGCAAGAGCCAGAAATCTTATCAGATGAATAAAGATTGCAAATTAAATACCACAGAGAGTACCTGGATGGTTTTGAATGCACTTTAATCATCTAATTAGTCCCAACACTGAAAAGTGCACAACAGGACTTCAATTATTATCTCTTCCCTGCCTAGGTAGAGCAGCCACCCCTTCAACTCAAGAAAAACAAGTCAGTGCCAGTGTATATATTTTTCAGGCTATCTGAAAATAAGATATATCTTGTTTCAGGGATATCTCACATCCTGAAACCCTTATCCTTACACTCAAAGAGAAAGACTTCTAAACTGAGGTCACCAAGGCTGTCTGTGGACTTGGATGATAAATTTGTACTCATTCCTGCAAAGTTTAGGAAATGAAACTTTAAAGTTTTTATTTGTGGTGCCATATTGATAACATGAAAGCTATACACTATCACATACAATAACAACAGTAAAAATAAAATAGTGGACTACTAAAGGGTTATTTCATCCCATTTTTATAACACTAACATGCTAGATTAGAATATCTGATGGCATTTACCAGATGAATGCCAAAACCCGGTAGTCACACAGTCACTGGGAGCTACTTCTGCACTCCCACAAAAGCTGCACTCATTTACTTTCAAACCTGTGGCTACGAGCCAGTGTAAATGGGCAGCCCAAAATTATTAAACAAGGAACTGCTTCTTCAGTTGTGAGAATCTCTCTGGCTACAGACCTTCGGTAGCTCCTGCTGCCATTAAATCAAAAGCCTGATACAATTCCTAGCTTTGTGTGCGAACTCGCTCAGACTTGCTTCATTTCTCACTTGACCAGGGCTGAGCTTTCAAACCTGCAAACCACTGATGGTACAGAACTGTATTGTTCAAACATTGTTTAGCATTCTGGGGAGAAAAATAGTTAGCATAAGCCTATTTCTCTAATTGCAGTAAAAAGCTTTGCTTTCTCGTGGTGCTAAAACATATTTTTAATTGGAGTCGCAAACTGAATTAATTTTATATAACTGCCTCAGATTCTGTAGCTCAGCTGTTAAAAATCATTATCCCAGCAGGCCCCTAGCAGTCTTTCCCCACATCTGACCAACCAGTCTGGAATACAGACACGCGTGAAAGGCTGCCTCATGCTCCAGGGGATGATGGAAATACGGGAAGCTATCAATAGCCAGCTCAGGCTAATGAAAGTACATCTCTGCAGGGGCTGAGCAAGCTGATGATTGGTTGTTAATTATATGGGGCAAGTTCAATTGCATTTCCCTGCTATAGGTTATGTCTGTTTGACCATGATATCTACTCGGTTTGTATACCCATTTAATTACCCTGCAGCCTTCATACTTGCAAAATGCAGAAGCTATTATTAGGTGAAATTTCAGAACTATATCCGTTATCTCATTTCAAAATGTTTTTATCAGTCTTATATAAGCTCATGAAGAGTTTTCATTGTATATGTATGCAATAGAAATACCAAGATATAATATAAATACCATTTTGGTATCTGTTTCTCCATTCCAAAAGAGCAGTTCTCAGCCTGCTCCGTGCATCTTCCCTTTCTATCCTTACCTCTATATTTCTACCAAATAAGCCATCTACCGCTGCTGCATAGAGCTTCTCTGGCCAGCTCATTTCGTGCTTCCGCCGGGGATTGATGCAGCCTCCCTTTTGAAACTTTTCTGCACAGAGCTTTTACAGCATTTTTGGAGGAAGAAATATCATGTCATTCAACTCAATGTCTCTTCTGCTTTCAGCACAGCAGTCAACATTTTTTTCTTGATATGCTTGTGTGGGTTTTTGCCTGACCTCTCTTTAAGACCTCTTTCTCCTTTGTGGCTCATCCTCCTTTCTCAATCACTTTAACTCTGTTTGCTTCTTGTGCCTACTTAGTTTTTCTAGTTAGTTGGAGTCAGCCGGAGCTTTCAGCCTGACACCTTCCAGTTTTAACCCTTTGCTTGCTGCCTGTGTTCTGACTTTTGTCTCAGCCTGTTTCTCTCTGTTGTCTGAGTTCCAGCTACAGACCTTCCAGCATCTCTACATCCTTCCCAACTCTACATGATCTCCTTTCCTTAGAACAATTAAAAACTTTACTATCTCCCCCCCTCCCCCCCCATCCTTTCCATTACTGGCAGTCATGTTGGATTTTCCTTCATACTTTTTTCTCTGTCCAAATATTAGAAGCTCTTCTGTCAAGTCTTTCTGTGTCTCCTGGGAAAGGAAAGCTACCTTTGTTACAGTAACTGAAGTTCTTTTGAGGTGTTTTGCTCATAGATTTTCCACACTTAGTAATGTAGAGCCCATGAAATTGGAAAGGGCATTAAAGGATCCTTTGATGCTGCAGAGTACGGATTTGTTTAGTTTCCAAAGTAGAGGAAAAGAGAGCCAGTCAGGGAGCAAAGGATGTCTACACTAATATGTATAGTTTGAAGTTAGAGCCACAGGGAGCACCTTTGTCCATAAGACATGTTCTGAACCCAGCCAGTCCATAAACAGGAATAAATGGTTCAGCTGCAGGTCCATCTTCTTAGAAATAATTTTATATATTGCTGAGAAAACATTCTAGTTAAGCCATCAGCCATGATATCATAGCACCAAGCTCTGACCTGTGGTGTTATGTAGGATCTGCTCAGAACTAAAGTCTCAATAAGGTTTTTTTTCTTACTCTTCTCAGACCTTTATACAGCTTCCAAATCTGAATCACAGTAGCTGTATTCAGTGCCTGGAAGAACAGTTCCTATTCATTATCATCCCTCCTTGGTCTCTCCAGTACTCCATAGGTTGCCAAATTGCCATCAGTGCTTTTACTCTTAGTTTGTGTTTATCTTTGTGTCCCAATGGCTCAGTTTCTTTTGGCATTCTGTGTTCTTTTAGGAATGATAATTTAAAAATGCATCATGCATTCATTTGAAATAATTCCTTCTTAAAGCGGCATGTCCTGCTTCAGGCTACAGTGCTTACTTGCTCACATTCCACAGCTGCTCATCAAAGTACCACACTGTGAAATTGTATCACTAATAGCTGTGGACCCACTGTGGGAGAAGGCTGTGGGACCTCACCTCTTACGGGCATCAGTGCACAACAGAACTGGGCTCTGATGGAGCCACAGGATCAGAATTTGTCAGTTGTGTGGGCAAAACTACAGGTTTTATGAAATGTATTTGTTGTCCATAACTCAATGATTTTGGATGATGAAATACCACTGTCAATGTAATCTTTAAAATGTTTGTATTATACCCAGGTGTGTTTGTAGCCATTTTGTCTTCTTGGGTGTAATTCCAGGCTATTTTTCAGGTACATAGCATGATTTATGCCCTTCCTCTTAGAGTGAAACTTATTTCACTGGAGTAATCATGGTTTCCAGTCTATCTTTTATCAATGACATCAACTCCCTCACCAGCCTAATGCTCCATTATCCCAGGAACATCATCTTGTTGTGGTATTACCTTTCCCTGGAGAAGGCTGAATTGCTTTTATTACTTCCTGCTTGAACAACTGCTAATCTCTTTTCTGGAGTTCTTCCAACAAGATGACTATACTTCTGACACAACTGATTCAAATTGCCCTTGCCAGGATTTAATAGACTGAAATATCTGTCTCGCCTTCTTCAAGGACAGAGGTTTGATTTCCTATAGAATCTGCTATTTAAAAACAAGTGTTGGGTTTTGTGCAGTTTCCCACTTACCTTCTTGTTTTGATGAGCTTGACCACATCCTGAGTTTCCTGATGCCAAATTATTGGTACCTACAGTCAGACTGAATTTACAGGGTTTAGAACCTGTAAATTCAATTCATTAATGTTCCTATTCAAAGTCTAAACTACCCAGAATTTGTTATTAAATTCCTGTTTTCCTGCATTGGTTTTCTGGACTGTGACTTCTTAGTTCACTAACCTGAGCTGCTAAATCATTGGCTTACTTTTAGATCTAATGTTCAGTACAGAATAAGTTTTTTAAACCAGTTCCTGAACTTCGATGTATTAAGAAGTTAGATCTTCTAGAGCCAAGATCTTAACAGCAGTCACTGGACAACGACATATCATACCCAGCCTTTACCAAGTGAACACTGTGGCTGTATGCTCCAAATATGCTAAAGGAACACTCCCATTTCTAAACTAACAAATCAAATTCCCCTGAAAGTAAGTAATATTTGTTAAGCGATACAGTTGCAGCAATGAATATTCAAAAGGCTTTCATCTTTACCATTGAATACAATGCCCCTGACAGGGCTCGGGACTTCCTGGGGTTGGCGAAGGAGAAGTCTGAGGGTGGTAGCAGAACAAAAAGAGAGCCTTTCCCATGAGGTCTCCCACCCTGCCAGAGCCTCACAGACAGGTCCTGCAGTAGTACCTATATTGCTATGTCAGCTTCCTCAGGGGTCTACAAACAATATTACTGAAGAAACAAACTTTCAGTTATGGGGAAGTATAGAAAAAAGTGAAGCCAGTTCCTCCTGCTGACAGGGGCTGAGCAGAATAAACATTTCAGACAAGTGGATAGCTGCAAGGCATGCAGGTCCTGATCTCTATTTCTTCTCCCAGTCTAATGTGCCTCTTGCCAGAAGTATTTAATATAATTGGCTGCCACCCACGAGCATTGACAAAAGGGGAATGGCTTATCAGTGTCTCTTGTTAGAGGATAAAGATGAACTTAAACAACTTCTAAATTGTTTGTTTTAAGTGACTTAGATGGGATGGGCCCTATCTCATTTTTAGCATCACTTTGCATGTTGGGACCTTCTTGTGCTGGTTCAGTCATCATCATTTTATGCTGCCATCAGTCGCCAGATCACACAGGCCAATGCTGAACTCAGCTACATCCCCTCAGAAGTCTTCTTTCAAACAATCTTACCATAGGTTCCTGTGGGCTCAGCTCCTCCACTGCCCACTGTGGTGCCAGCATCGCCTGCTGGACACAACAGAGATGGCTCCCTCAATGGCCCTTCACATGGAGGGACACCAGCAAGAGCTCAGCAAGGTGTGACCAGCCCCAGCAGAAACCACACCCAACAGGAAGCTCCTCTGACTAATCGGCTCCTGGTTAAAGTATCCCTGGCCTCACCCACCACCACAACCACCTGGGTGAGGGTGGAGCCACAGGTGGGCCAGGTTCTGACTCTGGAGCCTTCTGAAGTCAGTGGAGAAGAAAAAAAACAACCATTCTTCTAGGTTATGACTCATCCATAGATCAGCTCCAACTTGGGGCCCACAACTGAGGCCCCAGCACTTCAGACCTCCAAAAGCCTCCTTGTGCTGTTGTAACATAAATAACCACAACAACAGAGTCCTTCTGGTGGTGGGTCTGATCTCATGCAAGAAAAATCACAGATGTAAAAGGGTAGGAAAAAGAGACATAATTATGTTGAGATCTCTTTTCCAAGTTGCCTGGATTCTAACAGTCCAGTTTTCTAATTTTGACAAAATGTTCAGACCAAGCTATTTCAAAGCCATTTATTCCTACTCAGCTTGGTGGGAGCAGGTTGTTATGGACTAGCTGAAGATCAAGTCCGTTTTCTTTCACTACTGGAAGGGTACAGGCACCAAAATAGAAAGCTGAGCCCACAGGAAAAGAATTAGCAAAGAAAGAACAGTGGTAAGAACGGTGAAAATCTGATCTTCTTCCCATTAACTTCACTGACATAAGTTTCAATTTACATTAGGATTATTAACCACAGGAAGTTACTTGTTTTGAAGCTGACAGCATACATGTCAATAGTCTACCACCTGTAGTTTTACTATCCAAAACATAAGCAGAATATTCTTGGTTACTTTGATGCTGAGAGCTGGTTTCAGAGAGGTATGGGCCACCAAAGAGACTGCTTTTAACTGCACCCGTGCCTGGATTCAGCAACAAAACTGTGCTCAGATATTAGGTCCATTAACAATGACCACATTTTAAAATGGAGAGTGTGACTTACTTGATTATCCATTTAGTCAGAACATGAGTGCTGAATACCCTTTAGAATAAAGTATTTAAATCAACCCAATTCTCCCCAGATGTCTTATTAACTACTATTCAATAAAAGAGTGGCAATTACTTGGCTCTAAAATTGTTTTTCCCCTCCAATAAAAACATTTTAAGGCATCACACAAGTGTACATGTGGCAGTGGGCAGGAAGTCTCCTTTTAGGTTTGGGCAATCAGCCATTCATCTCTGCTTTTTGTTTCCTCGAGGTTAATCCTTCTTTTATCATGTATTAGTGGCAATGAAGTTTTTCTAGATGCACTTGTTCCTGCCTGCGCATAGAAATCCAATGTGAAGATCTTACAGATTATTTCTTTCAAAGCTTTGGAAGTAAATACATCTGTGGTAGAAAAGTCTTGTCTTGGTCACTTGCACTTTTCCTTCTGCCTTTTTTCTCCGATCCATTGCTTATCCATTGGCTCACTGTGCTCATTCCTCCTGTGCCCTCTTCTTTGGGACTTGCCCCTGAATTCCATTGAGGCATTAGTGCTTGAATGCACATGGACATGAAACGCATCTCACATCTGGTACACCTACATCATAGATACCAGCCGCCCTATATGCATGAAATAGTTTCACATCCTCTGCCTGACATATGCACTTTTTCCTGTTCATTGCCATTGTTAGCTCATGTCTTTAAAGGTTTTGTTTACCTGGAATATCCATTTTCATCATTGTTGCACAGATGTTCATAATCTCTTTGAAAACCACTTTATTTTTATATATACTTATATATTTAATACATATGTAATAGTGGTGATTTCTTGTGTCTCAATCAAGTAAAGGAATTGAATTGCACGTTGTCTTAAGAACTAGATCATGCCATACAGGTGACAGAGGAGAAGAAAGCCATCTCTGACAAGCTAAGTAAAACTCCTTTGTGATCACAAACAGAGCAGAAGCTGAGCACCACATTATGACATACCAGTCACAGGAGATCAATTAATGCTGCTAGGACCTTCCTATATCCCATCTTTAGCTGGGGAGAGTCTCCAACACCTCAGAGAAAAGTGAAATATTCTCCCTGGTTGCCACTTCTGATATTATCTCACACTGGGATGGACTCTGTGGGATCTTGCTTTCTGATGGGCATGGTCACCACTCTGCTTGCAGTAAGCAACAGGTAGAGATGGGTTTCCTAAACCAACTATTTTCTCAGTGTGGCCAGAAAATATGGCTAGGACACTTTGGGCTATTTTACTTAATTTGTTTGAGGGGTCCCCTCTTTCTCTTCCCCCTCCCTTTTCAGGGTGACATGGTTGTTATAAACAGTCAATGAATGGGACCATGGCAGTGCAGCATTATGCACACCCTCAAATAAAAAAAGGCATAGGATAGTTGGTGGTGCCAAGGCCAAGGATCACAGACCTGCTTGTGACCTCCCTGCATAGACCACACTCTGCAGGCAATTAGCTGTACCCACTGAGGCTCAGCCTGAACCTGCTCCTTCCCAAGGTCTAAAGCTGTGGTAGGGGCACAGGGGCCCACTCTTCCTATGGCATCAATGTGGTGTGTCCTGTCTATTCATTGTATGGAGCATGCTGAGACAGTGCTGAAGGTTATGGTAGCATTGGGTTAACAGCTGGATTTGATGAACTTAAGAGTTCTTTTCCAACCTTAATGATTCTATGACTCTATGAAGGGAGCCAGGGCTTACGCAGTCCCAACTCCATTGCCTTTTGGGAGCTGGTATCTCCAAGGCCCCACAGAGCCAGCAGAACCCTTGAAAACAGAGCCTGGTAATGAGTTAACAGTGATGCTGTGGGACTGGTTGGGGCTCCAGCGTGGGCCTGGTCCAGGGATGCCTCTCTAATTAACAGCAGAGACAAACCCACTGAGGCCAGTGCAGAGTAAACATTTCAAATGTGTGTTTGTGTTAGGACCCAACTTAGTTGTTTGTTCAAATGCAGCATGAAGCAAACCAACATGTTTCAAAATTACATTAAGCCTTAGACAGGGGCCATGGAGAGGCATCAGCACTTGTTTGAGCTTTCTGAGAAACAGACTGCAAGTATCTGGGTATATTTTAGCAGAAATATATATACATTCTGGATGTGGTTTGAGCACACCTGTTGAAAAGGTAGGGGTGCAGTTGGTAATTACAATATTACATTACTATCTCTTGGTCACATACAGCTAGGCTATATGCTGTTTACTTTAATCAGTTTAAATTTAAATTTTATCTGTGGTGTTATTCCAGAACATAGCTCCTCAAATGTGATTTGGACTCTCACTTCAAGGTTAAGCACATAGGCAGCTTATTGGGATCTTAGAAAGTGAAAAAAAATAAAATAAATCGATAGTGCATAGATGAGTGAAGATGACAACTCTTCTTGCAAAGATGATGCATGGACCCATACAAAAACGAAAGCAGAATGCCTGGGGCTATTCAATCTGGACAATAACCTTTCAACAAACATACTTATCCAGCCAAACTATATAAAAATAACCATCTCAGTTTTAGAAGTGCTGCACCAATGCATTTTCAGTTTAGTGCTTGTTGTTAAGAGAATGAAACATATTTACTGATCACTCCTGACCCACACCGAGTCACAGCATGCAGCTGTAGCCAACCTGCAGCATCTCAGGAAAACACTCCTTGTGTATGAACAAGCTTTCTCAGGATTTAGCTCTGTGAAGCGTTCTATGCAGTGAGGGCAAAGTAATCCCCCATGTGGTTTCTTGTTTCATATAACAGAACAGTACGCTCATTTCTGAAGGACGCTTTGCAGGTGAAGATACACTGTAACATTAACTTTGTTAAGAAGCATAATTCTTAATATGATATCTAGATTCCTGCTCCTTCATATATGTCTCAAGTGTCTCTAGCAGCATTTTAAAAGCTGAAATTAAACAGAATAGTTCTGTTTAAGTACACTGTTGATCAGCATGTGAGGTAACAGCCCAACAACACAACACACTGTAAAATAATCTTTTTCTCACAAGGTCAGTCACAAGTACTAATGGATGGTGGCACAATATATTCAGGGGTTCATTTTCAGGACTTAGTTTGATTGCCTGTCCTATCAACAGCTACCATATCAAGCATCTATTACACACAGCAATGTGAATTAACAGAGAAGCCCAGTACCTAGTGACTTGACATTTACATAAGTCAGAATTCGTTTGAGGAGTCAACCACTAGGGCAATGCACCCACAAAACAACCAGCAGCAGCCATCAAAATAGGGATTTATTGCAACCAAGTTGCCCAACACTCCTTCTGAGAAAACAGAGGTTTGGATGCCTGCCAGGGAATACAACTACTACACAACTAATTCCTAAACCTTAAGGAAAGGTGAACTAAAATGGGCAC
>JAVSBS010011460.1:0-13664 GCA_033124195.1 Coracias cyanogaster | reverse complement strand
GCTACTTTCCTGAGCAAGGAGAAAATCAGAGTCTGTCCTACGGGTCTGACAAAGACCCGTTTCAGACCTTTGCGAGGTGCCCAGCGTTAGCCCAACCCACCCGGATCAGCTCCATTGGCAGGATCCCCGCGCTGTCCTGCTGGGAGCGCTCTCTGGTACAACATCTGAGGCGTTTGGTGAGGTTTCACCTGCGACTAGGAGCAGACACAACTTTCAAGCCAACTATCATTCTTCCTCTAGAGTATTTACAAGGCTACGGGGTAACTACTGATCTCGTCAGCAGGTTAATTGTTGTGTCTTACTAATGGTCCTAGGAGAGCAGAAGGGATTGGATTATAAAGAGAAACGAAGTTAAGTTGTTGCACAGTTGTCTCGTCACAGATGTTGGTGCTCTTGTGTAATACATTGCAAGGAGGGAGTATAAGCAAAGGCTGTTTTAGGAAAATGCAAATATACTGTTTAATTCTTTAATGAGTAGAGTCAGTAAACCAGAGGGAGTCCATAAACATTTTCTGGCACTGAAACGCCGTGTCCCTGGTAAACACCAGCTGTGTCCATCCCGGCACCAGAGCCTCAGCTTCACCTTTCTGGCAATTACAGACTTTCAGCCTTCTTTTTGTAAGTGTCTAGAATCCTGGTCAAGGGTGACAGCAGATCCTCAGACATGAATTCTTCATAGTCTCTGTCAATCTTCCCATTCTGTTCATCAAGATATTTCTAGAAAAGAGTTACAGAAGGTTTACTGTCAGCACTGTCATGGCCTCTGTTGTACTGGTCCTGCTGAAGTATTTCAGGCCGTCACTGCCCAGGTGAGGTGGTTTCCGTTCTACACCTCTCTGAAGGACGCCTACCAGACGCACGTGACTGCTCAAGTTTAATCATAGTCCTGATTATTTACCCCAAAATTTCGTCAGCCAATTTAAGTAGAATCCATGGGCTGAGTGCAGCCCTAAATAACTGACACTTTACTGAAAGGGGAACGTTCTAATTCACAGGCGTTTAACTGCACTTGCAAATGTCTCTAGAAAGATTTAATCCTGAATATCCAATTTTAGCTCACCTCTATGGATACTACATGAGTAGCAATCACTTCTAAGAGACGATTCAGGTTGCCACCAGCTTTCCTGCTCTCTTCCGTCGTTGTCTGCATAACAACTTGGTATCTATAAAGTGAACACACTCGACGTCACATCCATAATTATACAGTTCTGAGACCCGCAGCAGTGGCTCCCCCAAGCCTGACACAGCGTCATTGTTTCGCCATCGTGTTCCTATTAGTATTAACTTGAACCAAGTTAGATTTCTGTGTTAACACTCAAGAAGAGCAAGGACGGTGTTGTGCTAACCCGTTAGAAATTAATGTTAGAATAGTCTTTCCAGACTTTAGGCTGCAAAATGCAGTTGTCCAAGTTTGGAAAAACCCCTAATTTCCTTACAACAACCATATATATGAAAAGAATCTAACGGCAAACAGGAGCTCTGACACAGCGCACAACTATTCTAGCAAAGTATCAAGTGTTGAGGAGAAACATCTTTTAATGATGTTGTGAAATTAATGCACTGAGATGGATGCCTGCTTACCAAAGGATTTTCCATTAGGATTCAAGAAAGTGTTTTTATCCTTAAATAAACCCCCAGATAAATGTGTAGTTTAGGACAGCCTGAAGTCGTGGGACTTACTGCCGTTGAAGGTCATGCAGTTCGTTTGTGGCTTCACTGAGCCCTTCGTTGACACCACTCTCCAGTAATTGTTTGTGCTTCTCTAACAATTCCAGTTCGTTTGCACATTTTTGCTCTTCCTCTTCTGCCTCCTGTAAACAAAAAGGGGAAAAAAAATAATTGCAGAGCTTAGGAGTAATTAGGATATAAAAGGCTATTTTTTTTCTCCTTTATATTACCCGATTACATCCTGATGCTTGAATTCAGGATTCACAAAAGTAACCCCAAACTCAGCACTAAAAACCCCAAGGACATCCCCCAGACCTCGAGTTTGTCTAACGATACTTTCCTTAGTTTTTCATATGATTAAACACGTTTGCTAAAAAGTGCATTTATTAAACTGAACAGACAGGTCAGAGTCTGTCAACTCTGAGATCTCCTTCAAGCAGAGGCTTTGAGACAGCCTCAGGTCGGGAGCTGATCGCCGCTGCTGGAGTTACGGGATGTAGCAGCTTGTGGTTTGCAGGATCTGCCAAAGCAGGAGGCCAGATGCTCTCGGGAGAAAGCCAAAAGCGATTCCCTTGCCCTGGCACTCAAACGTACGGAGAAAAACGAGAGATCCTGTAGAAGGGATGGAGGAAGCCGGGGCAGAGGCCCAGACAAAAAGGCAGGCCAAAAACCTATGCATAAACACAAATATTAGGGATAGGCGTATCACCAAGGAAAAATGGTCGTCAGCCAAGAAGTTCTACCTTGAGCTTCTGATGGTAAAGATCATCCAGCTTTTCGGCTTCTTCTTTCAGCGTTTTCACGCTGCTTTTCTTGTCCACTAGCATTACATTCACCTAGCATGAAAGCAGGACCAAAATATAAGTAAAAAAATTAAGAATTCTGACATCTAAATCCATGCTGGCCCGGACCGGAGGTGGTAGGCAGAAGCTTTTGAACTGGGCCAGGCGAGGATGGCATTAACTGTCTTCAGAGCAGCCGGGGTGGTGCCTGGGTTTGGAAACGTGGCTGAAGCAGCACTGGTCACACAGCAGTGTCCCGATGACCGCTTCCCAGTGACGGGCAGTCGCACCACAGGCTGGAATGGGCAGCATGAAAACCAAAGCTTTCCAGTGTTTGTGGTCAAAGGGACACAAGCTACAGAATCCCTGACGCAGGGAGTACACGCTACTTCCACAGAACGAGGCTCGAATTCTCACAGACTTCTAGGTTCCATCATAATTAAAAACAATCTTCTCACAGCTTTCCTCCCCTACTCCACAAAAAAAAAAAACCCCAACTCAACCAAAAACCCCAACAAACCCACCCCACCCCACAAACCACCCCCCACTTCACCCCTGCCCAAGGTGGGAGGCCAGCAGGTAACGTGACAGCATCTCAGGCCTCCTCTTCACGAGCCCACACACCTGCTCCAGAGTATCTTCCAAAGTCATCTTCCGTTGCGTGGCTTTTCGAATCTCCTCCTCAGTCTGGTTTATGATCTCCATCAGGGGAGCCTGCAATGCACGTACAAGGCCTGGCTAATGCAATCTGGGCTTGAGCTAAGCTGTACCCCAGCAAATCTTTTCCCCCTCCCGTTTTTCTTTAGGCTGCAAATTTCCTTCTTACACTAGAACGTAGTTATGGCAACATCACGCGAGCTTTCCAGTGAAGTTTCGTGGAGAGGCTGCGAGAGGCCGCTCCAGCATCTCCAAAGAACCACATTTTGTGTGCGTGGTAACACAGCTCCGGTGCTTACCTTGATCTGAGTTCTGTATTTGACGAGGCAGTTGGGTCCTGCCTCCGGATTGAACTGAATCATGAAGTCGTGGCCTTTGGAATTCTCAGCACTTACTGGAATTAGTTTCAGCTTCCGAGCCAGTTTATGATACTCTGCCAGTTGCATTTCAATCTGTCCAGAGGAGAAAAGGGCAAAAATCATAGAAGAAATACAAGTGAAAAGCTTTGCAAAAAGTATTGCTATCCAATAATACTCCTATTCCGTGAAAATTTAAGTTGAGCATATGACTAGACAAGGCTTATCCAACGCTCCGTGCCCTGATTGATGAGGGCCGTGTATATGCAAACACCAAACAACATCAGTATATTTTCAGACAAGCGCAGTTGAGGAATTTAATACCGAGTGCTTGATAAAGCATAACCCTGCCAAATGTAAAACATCTCAAACGAAGCTCTCCATCTAAGAGCTTCGTTTGAGATGTAGTTTAAGAGCAGAAGCTCTTAAATCCCACCACTTACAGGACCAGATCTTTTCATTCTGCTCGAGGAAATTGAATTTGGCCCTTAAAACCAACTAGAACTCTGTGTAAGGGACCCATCTGGCCCATGCGTGCAGAGGTACCGATTCAAAGCACTGGCTTTGCATTCCTTCCTGCAATGAAATCTTAACTCTGCCCTGAAATCGCTCGTGTCCCTTCATGCTCCCGTTCCCAGCGCTCGACGCAGGAGCGGCGAGAGCCGACAGCGCTGTGTGCTCTGGCTGCATCCCGTCTGATGCAGAAAGAAATGGAAACAACACATTTCCTTGAAGCTCAAAGCAGAGAAGGGGGAGAGAAGAAATTTTTCAGAGAGATTATAAACGGAGCCAGTTCTCATCACTTGAGCCTGTTAATGCTGCTGTTAGATTGTTTAGGAAGGAAGTTAGCGCCGGTCCAAGCTTGCAGGATGAAAGCAGGAGGGTTCCACCTACCGCCTCTTTGTTCCTCGCGTATTTCAGCTCCTCGTTCCACAGCTGACGTTCTTCTGCTTCCAGTTCCTTGGTCAGCTTGTTGATGGTTTGCTGCAACTCATTTCTCTCGTGATTTATTCTCTCAATGTCCGCAACGGAGTACTTTTGGTTATCAAAGATGTGCTGGAGCCGAGCGTTCTCCTGCTTCATTGCTTCCACCTCCATTTCTAAGGCCACAAAACGTTGGTCAAAATGATGTGAAATACCAGCCTATGTAGTTAAACCTCATCTCTCTGTATTTTTATGAGTAAATAATACTGCTCTTTCATTACTGCTCCAACGCTACCAGCTAAAATATCTTTATTTATTCCCAATTCATTTTTGAAAGTTGCTTTGTAGCATCACCACACGCAAAGTATCTCACTCTGTCCTGAAGCCGAGAACCACCGGTATTTGAAAGCTATTTCTACGTTCGCAATCCCATTTGTGGTGGGGGCCACCTTACCTGCTGCCTCCACTTCCTCATTAACACCTTCCAGCTTTTGATCCAGGATGGATATATGAGATTCCAGGTTAGCCAAGTACGCCTGGTACTTCTGGACATCTGCTTGAAGAGACGACTTCACGTTTCGGAGAGATACTCTGCGGTCCTAATAAATGGATGGAAAGAACAACCGCTATTATTAGTAATCTAAAATAATGACCTCACCCGACAGCAGAGTAGCTGGTCAACTTCAACAGTAGAAACAGGAAATTAAAAGAACTTTATTAAATTTTTCTCTCTGACAGCCGAGTCAAGTAAAGCATCTTTAAAATAATAACAAGAAAAGGCCAGAAAGGTGGTTTGTACCTTAAATCTTGCATGTCAGCATTTAGGCTTTGCTCTGCATTAGGCATTGCATTAAGGAAGTTCTCAGTACAGGTAATGCACAGCTTAAGTCCAAGAATACACAAAGGGTAGGTGAAGTGAAGGGCAAGGAAAGGCAGGAATCCAGGCAGCACGTGCTGCATGGCCAGCAGAAGTCCCACACCAGCTGCACAACCACGGGGCCATTTTAAACTCATCGTTATGAAAAGCAGAGCCCATCTTCTCAAACAAAACATTTTCCCTAAAACACATTGTTACCACCGGATCTCACGCACTCACCCCCTGAGAAGGTCTCGAAAAGAGAATGTTGAAGTTCAGGGGGAAAAAAAAAAAGTTCTTCAAGGATTGTATTAATATTTCAGTCAAGGCAAGACCTCATTACCTGAGCATATCTGCACAGCATCGGAGTGACCGAAGGCTCCACTGGACACGTCTTGTACTACAGTGGTGCAGAGTCTGTAATAACCTGGCCTAATTAAAATCTCACAGAGCGCTGAAAATAATGCTCCGCGTGTTGCAATGTATCGTCAGAATCTTCATTTAATAATGACAATAAAAGTCAGTAACAGAACGCTCAAGCCCCCCGCGTAAACAAGCACAGTCAGGATTCACTAACCGGCTCACTCTCCTTTTCTTTCTCAAGTCTCGCAATCTCCTCCTGAAGTCGTTTGTTGTCAGCTGCTAAACCTTCTATCTGGAATTCATCTATATTAAATAAATCCTCTGAGGGGAAGAAAAACAGAGGGGAGATGGTTACAAATGGACCTCGGCGAGTATCATCACCTCATCTAAATCTCTGGGCTTTAGCTTCAGCACAGTAAGTACTCATTATCCGCACAGTTATTTCAAACTAAAAAAATAACCCCAACCAACCAAACCCATAAAAACCCCCCAAGCAGTTAGTTTCCAGAGCCTTTAGAAGCTGAACTTTCTTACTCATCAGGTGCGCATCCTCTGGTAAATACTTATTTTTTTAATGGTTAACTTTGTCAGACCAACAAGAATCGCCTGCAGAGAGATTTTGTGTCTGAAGACCCGTGTCCTGCCTTTCTGGCAGAAAACCGCGGACAACAGAGAGGTCACAGAGGTACAGGCGAGAGCAGAGCATGACCCATCTCTCTGTACTAGTAACAGCGCGTAAAAAACAAGACAACGGAGTCAGAGTAACTGAGAGGCACTCGTGGATTTCAGGTTCCCTTACCCCAGATCACCTTCACCTGTAAACTGAGCCAAACTGGTGCTCGGAGCAGAGAAACCAGCGACACAACAAAACACTGCATCAAAACTTGGCAACTCACTTAATTTTGACTGCACTTCTGCATCCAGTTCTTCAAACGTATCTCTCCCTTTCATGAAGAGCTCGTAGCACTTCACAGAGTAGTCCATGAAAAGCTGAAAACAATTTAAAAAGCTTTCATTTCAATGGTTCAAAGGGCTGCAAAATATCTGCCTCCTCTAAGTCCACTCAGCCAGTGGAATTCCACAGCATCAGAAATATCTTTCACCGGTTTGACTGCACTTCCGTAAAAAGCAACCTTTTTTCTTTCCTTTAAACGTAGAACATCAACAGATTCTATCTGCCAAAAGGAGGCATCTGGAATTCACATTAAGAAGGTGTGGTGAGACTTGATCCATCTTTCTGGGGTACCGAACAAGGAGAGCAGAGAGAATATTTCAGAATGTCTTCTCTGGAGGCACAGGGTCCTCAGGCTGCTTCGTGGAAGCGGCAGGTCTGTTTAGCAGACCTCTTCACTGTGCCTCAGACCTGCAGGTGTCACAACGGATCTAGAGGTAAAGAAAACTCACCCACAAAGAATTTACTGGACGCTTGAAACTGCAGGTTTCAAGCAGCTACACCAGCGGGTTTTGTTTCACCACATCTGCTTATGTATCAATGTACAAGCACGTGCTTAAAAATAGTTAGTTGTCAACAGTCAGGTTTGTAGCTGGAGTCCAAAATTCTGATGTAATTTGATTTTTGCAGTCTTCTAATCCAATGTTCTGGCACAACAGACAGACCCCTTCCAAACACCCGCCGTGAGTCAGCACGGAGTTAAATCTGCATAGTACTACTAGCCTGTGATACATCAGAAAGCAAGCAAGCTGCTGGATTTTTAAGTGCCGGAATTACATTCCCACCCTTTTTTGTGGTTCGGAAATGAAACATTACGACCAATTTTTAAATGGCAAAGTGAGCAGATAAGGGCAGGAGCCCCCACACTTACAATTAAGTCACTGTCTTTATACTGTGCTGCTGTTAAGCTCAGACAGCTGGAGAGAAATACGCCCAAGGCCCTGCTAGGACAGCAAACACACAGCAGGACCGCTCCCTTTCTTGCAAGGCGGTTCCGTTTCAGATCCAGCCTGTCCCAGACCGGCCGCGATGCCTGCGCGCGGAGCTACCGCGTCAGGCTTTTTACACGCTACTCTACTTCGGAGAGAGCTCCGTGAACGTAAAAGCTGGACAGAATATATAAATGCAGTTACAATTGTTGCGTCATTGAAACCCTGTTGTTACAGCACACGGCAAAATCCAGCTGAACGATTCCGACGGTCATTTGCTTTGGATGGTACCTTGTTATGTACAATTCCGTCATCCGTCTCTCCTCCCCAGCTCTGGCCGTCGTCAAAGGACGGCGCGTTTTCCCTCATGGCCGTGTACAGCTGAAAGGCAGAAGCGCACAAAGAACGAGCGTGAAGATCCTTCCTTCTCAGAGTCACCCAAAGCAGCAGAGCAACGCTGGGGCTTCATCACAGCGGGGCAACGAGCAGTGTCTGCCAGACGGACGGCGGAGGGGAAGAGGCTTCAACTGGCCGCTCAGCGCTGCCGGCTCGCCCTGCCAAGCCAAAGGTGCCTTTCCAGCACGAAGGCTGGGATTTCACTGGTGCCCAGTTCAGCAGGGCTGAGCTTCCGTCACGCATTCCAGATTTTGCTCAGACCTGAACCGGCAGCAACAGAGTTACCACTATTTACAAAAAAAACAACTCAAACCAACCCCCCACTCTGTACAACAATCACAGGACACTTCACTTGCTGTTGAAAACTCCGTCCTTAGACCTCAATTTCAGAAGACAGCAGGTGTCACTAGAAGATCTGCACTGAAGATACAGGATTGTAGCCGTGAGCCGCTCACATTTTCATCATTTCCTGCCCCCTTTCTCCCACACGGATTAATCCCTGCACACAGATAAGTTATCACCACATGAAGAACCCGGTGTGAACGTTCCTAAGAGCAAGGCTGAGGGCTAGCTGCCAGAGCGCGGGGAAGAACTCCTGCCTTTTGCTTTACAGACAGCTCAAGCACATTTTTAGAACGCATTTCAGAGATCTGTACCGAAACAAACATTCCAGCCTGAGACGTGGGGATATGTGGCTGAAAGAAGACAAAAGCTACCTTGACACACTCGATCAACCAAACCAGAGCTGCCACGATCTGCGGCCACGTGTGTGGTGCTCCCACTGTGTACATGGAGCTCTTCGACAACGGAAAGGGGTACCTGCGAGGCAAAAGGAAAGACGTTTTCCATAGCTGTGGCAAACAGCGATGAAAACAAAACGGCGCCTTTTTAGATGTAGATCAAGGCACAGAAGGAAGAACAGGCTCAGCTGCACTTCATCCTGTACCTCAGAGGGAGATAAGCTGAGCTTACAGCACCATTTCATTCAGTCAGGGGATTCTCATTTTGTTATCCATAGAGCACTGCAGGTTGGAAGGGACCCATCAGGATGATCGAGTCCAACCCCTGCTCCTCCCAGGACTCCCTAAAGCTAAACCCTATGACTGAGAGCATCGTCCAGACTCTCCTTGAACGCTGACGGGCTGGGCTGTGAGCACGGCCCTGGGGAGCCTGTTTCTGGGACCGACCATCCTCTCAGTGAAGAACCTTTGCCTCATGTCCAGTCAGAACATCGCCTGATGAAGCTTCATTCCTGTCACCAGGAGAGGGGATCAGCAGCTCTCCCTCCACCCCGCCCTTGAGGGAGGTCCTTCCTCAGCCTTCTCTTCTCCAGGTTGAACAAGCCAAGTGACCTCAGTTGCTCCTCCTAAGTCTTGCCCTTAAGACCTTTCACCACCTTGGTCACCCTCCTCTGGACACACTCCCATCGTTCAATGTCCTCCTTACACTGAGGTGTCCCAGGCTGTGCACAGTACTCGAGGTGGGGTCACACCAGTGAGGACAATCCACTCCCGTCACTGGCCACCTACTGAAGAGATGATGGAAAACATGGACTTTTTTTTTGCGCTTACACAAGAAGTGCAAAGTATCCCTTCAGACACTCCTTAGCCTCCTCCTGTCCAGCTTCACGTGGCCCTGGTAGCAGCCAGATCCCTCTTTCTCCTGATGCTGCTACAGGAGGAGAGACGGGCACCGCGGTACTGAGGGAAAAGGAGCGGGAGCCCTGTGAGCCTGAGGTGCTTCATGATGACACCAAGACCTCCAAGGAAAGACAACGAATGCAAAGGAGGGGGAAATAGTCCAGCAGACGATGTTTAGGGTTCCAGGGGGTGCAAGCCTGAGGGATCTCCTAACACAGGAAAACAAACTGATGCACGGGAGTCCTGCCCTTAGAGGGCAAGAGCCTGGTGTTTTGGGTCAAAGGCACTTTGAACAGCTCCCATCAGCTCACTGCCACGCAGTTAGAGAGAACGTCAGCACAGCTGCGTCCCAAGGTATTAACATTACCTGTGGATACGGAGCACACAAGGGCTACGCTGCTAGTGACGGACGTTCTCTCTAAATCTGCACATCAAGGAACACCCAAGTGCAGGTTTTATCCCATCTTTAGACTGACAGCTGCCCAAAGTTATTTTAGGAGCATCTGACAAGGAGCAGCTGATAAACAGGCAGTTCTAGAAAAGCACTCAGGAGCCACTCAGCCTGAGAATCTTTCAAAACCAACTGGTCGGGTCTGGTTTTGAACTCTCAAAAGACAACCTCAAGCAAGTTCTCAAAGTTTTATATCCAGGATTGCGCTCTTGGCGCAGCAGAGTAAAGCTTTGCAAGAGCACCTTCCTTGGCAACATCCCAGCGAGGCTGGCGATTTCAGACATTACAGGTTAAACCAAAATTGTATTAAAATACTGAGAAGTGAACAGAACAGCTTTATACCTACCCCTAAGGAGCCCTGGTGCTGTGACACCATCAGGGGCTCAGATCCACAGGAATAAAATACACCGTCCTTTTTTTTTATTTCAGTGAGACTGAAAATGCACTTCTCGAGAGGCAGATTATTTTTATTGGAAAGGATTAATGATTCCAAAGGCTTCCTGGACACGATTAGAAATAATACACCCAGCTACTTTGTGCCTTTTCCACCTCTGAGATCACTTTTGTTATTTCCACCCCCTGCCTTGAAAGCAGAATGAGAGAAATTACAGGAAAAAAGGATTTTTAACTACATGAACTGGATCCCACATTCTGAAATTGTTTTTAAGTTTTTGGATTTTAACAGAAGGAACCAAAGTGTCTGTAAAAAAAAAAAATTGTGTCCATCTCTCAAAGTTTAATACAAATAAAGGTAATTAATTAGATTTTTACATTACAAAGCAAGCTTCCAACAGCCCATAGCTCTGCAAGTCCAAACATAAACTCTGTAGTAGAGTCTGGGAACCAGAGAGTAAACTTAGAGCTAAACAAAAGTGAAACAAAATAACCACGTCACTGTAGTTGCAGGGTTTCCCCTGAATAAAGAACCCTGCGCATCCTCCCCAGCATCCTGCTTAGCACCTCAGACTAACAATAATGATCTTACCCAAGCTCTTTAAAAACTCTGGGGATTTCCTCTTCAAATTTCGAGTCGGGCAGCTCATAAGAAGGGCAGAGGAATCCGTAGATGAAAGTGAAGATTTTTAAGAAGTCCTTAACAGATGGAGACTGTAGCGATTTCATGGAAACATTGTGGGCGTAACCATTCTCAACAAGAAACTGAGGAACAGAAACACGGCCTGGTAGTTACTAAAGAAAGTCTCAAGGTGAAACAACGAAAACCAAACATTTTGATTAGCGCCCTTCATGCCCAGTAAGGGATGTTTGGCGTACGGGAGCAGGTTACCTCACAAAGCTGCTTGATGCATTGCTGGATGAAGGCCTTGTCGTGAAGGGGCCTGGGGTCCTTGATCTTCTCGGTGCCGAACACCCCGTACTGGCTGTTGCGGGAGCTGCCAGCCCCACTAGCTCTGAGAACAGATAAAGACCGTTCTTGTCACAACACAGAAGAACTCTCTCAGTGTTTAGGTCACTGCAGTTGATATTTTTGTGTTTCTCCTGCATTTGCGATGTGGAAGTTTCTCTTTTATTTAGGATGATGACAATATCAGGTAAAAAAACATCAGCCCAGAAGCCCCGACACATAGACAACAGAGGGGTTACTGCCTCCTAAATCAACGTTTTCTTCAGCTTATAGGCAGAAATAAAGTTTTATAGAGCAGAAAAATACCCCAAAGGTGAAGAAACAAAATCATGCTGGTGATTGAAAAGAAAGACTGAAATGTTTAAGGAATAGATCCCTGCCACAGTGTGGTCCTACGAGAGAAGATGCTGGCAAGACATCAGAATACAAGAAAGCGAAGCTGGAAGATTACAGAATTTTGGAAAGTTTACACCTGAGAGAGGAGAAGGAGCTAAGGCAGAGGGCAGTGGAGATATCGTCAGTCGCTACACAGGTGAACGTAGGGACTGCAGCACACATCTCTGCCAGGAGGAGGGACAGTTCTCAACACAATTCCTCCTCCGCAGGGTTGTTGCTTGGTGATGGCAGCGTGGAGGAAGGCAGAGCTCAGGGCCTGCTGGCCTCAGAGCCACTGCTCCCTACAACGCGGGTCTGTCACAAGAGAACAATTACAGAAGGACAGTTTAATTTACAGTCCTAAGATCTAACGCTGTCAGTACCTCTTCCCAAAAAAGCTGACTTTTCTCTCCGACGTCCCAGGCGTAGGCTTGCTCATGCTCAGCTTCCCAAACGTACCTCTGTCCTTCCTGAGGGACGGGGAGAAGGAGTCGAGTGACTGTTTGCACCATTTCAGCTTTGCTCCCAGAAGTCAACACACACGTACACACATGCCTGAGCATCTCCAGCACAGCAGCAGCCTCGGAAGGCCTGATTTTAACACACTGTGTGTCCTTATCCAAAGTACTTGCACCAGAATTCCAAGCGCACGTTTTAGACACGCACGCACCCAGCCGCCTCCTCAGAGACGCGCAGGAGAAAGCCTTACAGCTTGAAACATATCATGGCATACACAAAGAAAGTTTTTGTCAGACCCGGAGCACTTATTGTGCAAATATCATGAGGTGCCAGGAGTTCTGCTCCCGCTGCTCCCAGGATTTTATCAGTCGCTCCTCACACACTCGAGCACACCACAGTAAATCTCTTTAGAGTTCATGTTTCACACCTACTCTCAGCCAGACAGTCAGCGGCACTTACATCTGCGGCGTTTGAAGCCCCATCTTGTTGTTGTCCTGCACCCTCAGCGCCATCATGGACTGCCGACCCGTGCTTCCAGCAATGCTCGAGCTCCGTCTCATGGTGACCAAGCTGTGAACCCCAACCTGTCTGTATTGGAAAATCCAGGATTTAAGAGCAGTTGCTTTTTTAAACACCACAATGACTTTCTAAAGTCTTGGTCAGGATAACCAAGCAGAGCTGCAGGGAGTTTCCAGAAATATTTGTTTAAAAAAGAAAGCAAAATGGTGTATGTCAGACCCCAAAACTACACAGGCTTCCAAATTAATTAGTTATTGACAAAAATGCCAGTGCTTGTTCCAAACCTACCCTTTTGCCTTAATACCCAGTAATTTCGAACCCAGAGGTTTCAAAAGCAAACCAGCTTTACAAGCATTTCAGTCCCCTTGGTTCGGCAGAGTCACGCTGCTGTGACTGCTTCAGCCATCTGCCTAGTCCTCAGTCACCAGTTTGGAGCCAGCTCACAGGTTTGGTGAGGGATCCCACAGTATCATCGCACAATTACTGGAAAGCCTCTTTTGAGATGATACTATGGCTCTCTTCAGACTGCAGACACAAAACGTAAATCCAGCTGGAAGCATCAGACTCTCCCCACAGTTGTATTAAGTGGGATTTTCAGGGAAACAGAGTTAACTCTGCAAAAACTGCCAACTTTTGTCCTCTACAGAGGACCTATTTCATTTGTGGGGTAGGCTCAAATGACTGAGTTACAACCCACCCAAAAACGTTCATCACCAACATAACCAAAACACATTATCGATTAAATTGTGTTTAATCATCACAATTCTAGTTCCACTTCTCAGAAACCACTACAGAAGTTTAGCTTATGCCCACTTCAGAGGGCTGTTAATCCATGACCCCATTTACTCCAGGGAAGAAGCTGCATTCATAGAACCATAGAGACGTTTTGGTTGGAAGAGACCTTTAAGATCATTGAGTCCAACCATTCCCCAGCACTGCCAGGGCACCACTAACCCATGTCCCTCAGCACCACA